>CAJQUW010004333.1:0-167243 GCA_907163375.1 Prostheceraeus crozeri | reverse complement strand
TTCATTTTAACAAGATAAAATAAAAGTTTTACTCGAATAGAAACCAAAGGTCCTGAGGTTCTTACCTTATCATACTAGGACTTAGATATATTCCAGAACCATCTTTAGTTTCTTTAATTTCAATTAAATCATCAACATTGTGGAGAATATTTTTAAGAACTCGTTTTCCTTCATCATATAATTTTAATTTACTAATAAAATTATCTACCATTCCGTCAACCCGAGCAACTTTCTCTAACTCTCTATTATGACGTTTTGTTCTTCTAATGCTGCCTTCTCTGATTTATTTTTATTTACTGCTTGGACAATACCAGCTGTCCCACCTGCAACACTTCCTGCAGCTGCTATACCTCCTATTATTAGTGGAATTAATGGGAGAATCCCGCCATTCTTTTCTTCTTGTAATTGAATATTCTCTATCATTGGTTTACTTATGTAAAACTTTTTTTTGTTAATCGTAATAGTTTTAGGGGTATTTTTGTCAACAATATTACGTAAATTTAATTCAACAGTTTTATTATTATTACTTTTCGCTTGCGACATTTTTAATTAAAAAAATTTTAATCGAAGAATTTTTTTAATCTATTCCAGTTATGAATAAATTTGAAGTTAAGAATTTTTAATCTATTCTAGTTATGAAAAAATTTTAAGTTATCAAAAATTTTAATTAACTTATCCTAGCCATCTTTCCATTAAGAATTTCAATAGAATATTTTACATCTTCTAGCAATAAACCATAAGCCATCAATGAAGTTGTGGAATCTTTCTTTTCAATATTAATTGTTACATCACAGCCAGTCTTGATAATATCTTCAGATTGTGCACTTAAATCGAAACAGAAAACAGGATATAAATGTCTCCAATCTCCAGGAGTTAATTGTGGTTCAACTCCTAATTCTATACAAAGATTTCTATAAGCATCATATCCTTCCATAAATTGATTATTGGTATCATCGAATCTTAATGGATCAATTGGATATCGGGTTTGATTTAATGAAACTTGTACACTTTGAATTGTTTTAATATGGCAGAGATTGTTGTTCTTATCAAAACTTGGAGAATTATTTCTTTGAAATGTTAGTAATAAATATCTTGGAGTATTCGAAGTTCTAGTAAAATGCCAGTTAAATCTTTGTTCGGAAACAGTTACTGAACTAGCAGTACGCTTTAGAAAATTTACTGGAATTGGTTTGCTAGTATTTAATCTTTTTGCAATAGCTGTTTCAACCTCTAAACTAGGAGTAATGTGCTTAATCCACCATTCAAGTCTATCAATTTTTAAATACAGTCTGTTTCAATTTACTTCTCACACTCAATATTTTTGTTGCTAAAACGAATTATAGTATAAAAGCTATTTCCAGGTCATCTAGCGGAACTCAAACGTATATGATTAAGATAAATTGTGCACAGTCAAGCCTTGTGGTAAGGTAGCGAGCCGTGCATGAAGATATCGGCCCTTACAGAGCACTTTTTTCCAATGGAGACTTAATGCGAGATTCCAAGATGGGCACGTGAAAATGTTTATTCATACTGTGCTAACATGCTCTGTTCTCGAACACTGTTTCGACTTGTTATCTTGTCTGCAATCTGGCTCAAGTGATTGTTTACGGTAATCGTACTCCAAGCTGATTGGTCAATTTTGATTTGATGTCTCTTCAGTGGAGAGATTTCAGAAAAATCTCATAACACTGGTGATTCAGACAGGTTGTTACCTGATCGTAGCAATGCCGCAAGGAAAGGAATTCTCAAACAGCAAAGTTGCTGAAATAACGACCTTGTCGAAGAATACGGACTATTCACACCGAGAAATAGCTCGTAGAACAGGAAGTAGCAATTTTACAGTGTCGAGAATTGCTAGGATGAAGACCAACGGACATTATGTAGGCCATCGAAAAGGAAGGTGTGGTAAGAAAAAAGCCACTAGTAGTGCAGATGTCCGCTTCTTAGTTCGTGAAGTAAAGAAAGACTATGGTGTTACAACTGCCAAGCTTCGAAAGCGGTACAAGATGCAGGGACCAACGTCATTCGAACAACTGTGTGGCGGAGGTGAAGGAAATGAAGTGCGAATCCAAGAAGCCCAGAAAGGTCCCTCTACTTACCTAAGAGATGAAACAAAAGAGACTTCAGTTTTCTCTTGACCACGCTGGTTGGACTTCTGAGGATTGGAGAAGGTAAGTGAATGTCTGAATTCATTTTGTTCTGAATTTTCATGAGAAATATTATTAACTTGAGTCATTTTTCCAATTTTTCGCCTTTTTTTATTATTTTTCTTTTTTTTTACAGGTGGCCTTTAGCGATGAATCTTCTTTTGAGTGCTCGTCAGTCCGTCCTAGGAGAGTCTGGACAGCTTCCTCATCGAAGACTCCCTTAGAACCACGGTTGAAACATCCAGTCAAAGTTATGATGTGGGGTATTATGAGTGCTAAAGGAGCCGGACGATTTCACGTATGCGAGGGGAGCATGAATCAACATTCGTATCAGCACGTCTTGGAGTCTCGTGTGAGACTTCAAATGGAGCAATGGAGTTCTGCTGGGGTTAACATCTTTATGCACGACTCGGCACCGTGCCACAAGGCTAGACTGTGCACAAATTATCTGAATCAAATCAATCTGGATGTTCTGAAATGGCCTGGAAATTCGCCAGACCTCAATCCTCTGGAGACACTTTGGGGATACTGAAACAGAGACTTTGTGAATATGATTTGCCTACTAAACAGACATTAATTGCTAAAATTGTACAGTTTTGGCATCATGATGTCTCCCTTACCGAAACATGTGAAAAGTTGGTAGATTCCATGCAAAAAAGAATTCAAGCAGTGATCAAAGTACGAGGAGGACATACCCGGTTTTAGCTTGAAATCTGTTCTACCTTCGAGTCTATTTTTTCATTTACAGCAATTTGTAGCATTTAATTTTAATACATGAGTTAGATCAGCTCTTTTTTTTTACTTGTCTGTCGACATAAAACACCATAATAGCGCCTCACACTTCCAGGAATAGTTTAGATACTATGACTTGCATGAATCTGCAAAAATATGTGGTGTGAGAAGTAAATTGAAACAGACTGTATGCTTTTTTCCAGTTTTACCAAAAAAGATTAATTCATTATTTGCTGTACGATGAATTATTAATTTAAATTTTAATTGATATGATATTTTATCATAATCTAAATATCCGAATAATGGAGACAATGACCAATTAATTGTCTGTTTACTTATCTTGTTAAATTCACGTCTTTCTTTATATGCACTATTGTTTGTTTTATTTAAATGTTTTGCAATATTTTCTACACCTTTCGCAATTCCTACGGCATCTGTTCCAGCGTGAGTTAAATCATCAACAATTATACCACCATTCGTATCAGGAAACCAACCTCCGATTTCATACTTTTTATTATTTTCACCAATTGTTACAAATCTAAGCATTGTATCAATTACACCTGGAGAATCACTTATTGTTTCTCTATTTTGAGTTGCAACATCTAAACGCATTTGTGTAAACAATCTTGGAAAAAAATTATTCTCTAATGCAATATTATCGGTTTCTGGTAATGGTGTTGTAAAATTAGCATCACTATATAAAGAATATTCACAGTGTAAAAATGAATCAGGTAAATATAAATAACTTTGCTGGTTATCAACTTCAAAAATTAAATCACCTCCAGTATTTACTCTACTAGAAGATCCGGGATTCATAGCAATTCTTATGTAGTCATTCTTTTTTTGATTGTAACTGACGAACGGGGGATCGTCTAATCTAAATTTATTTTCGATAAGCGAAGACATTTTTATAAAAAATAATTTGACTTTTTGTTTTTCTCACACACAGAAAAAATTTTACTAAAAAAATTTTGCTAAAAAATTTTACTAAAAAATGTAATGAAAAAAATTTTACTAAAAAATTTTTTATTAAAATATAATAATTTTAGAATTTTGCTAGACCATTGCCTCTTATTTCTTCAATTGAACGTTTTATGGCTACGCCTGATTTCTTCTCCTGTTTACTGTCAGACGGAGCTCCGCTCCTCAAGGTTTCACCCCCCACAGCTATGTTAGCAATTTTGTTTTTTGTTTCCTCTGAAAGTTTTTTTAATTTTTTTAGCTCTTCAGAATCATTCCTAAGTTTACGAATAGCTTTTAGTTGTTTGAATTCGTTTTGAGACTTAACAGCATTTGATATTGCACTAGCTGTACTACCTATAGCAGCTGCTCCTTTAGCAGCAGATGTAATCAAATCTTTATTATTTTTAATTAAGTTAACGATACTTCCAATACCAGAAAAGATGCCAGCCCCTTCTTTTTGAATTGTTTCTACACTGTCATAATGGTAAACAGATTTCATAGATGGTTCATGAGCAATTTTTTGATTTGAAGCAAAATGTTTAGGATTGTGTTTATAAATTATAGGCATTTTTTAGGTTATATTTGACTAAAATATTTACGTTAAGATTTACGTTTGTGAATAGACAACAACGTCGAGATAACTTTGTTAATTTTCTTTTGCACTTTATCTATTGCGTCAAGTAGCGTGTGATGTACTTTAATTTCTTTTCTATTAACTTGCATTTTCTCCTGATTCATCTTCAACGCCGTTTTAAGAGCATTTAACTTAATTTTAAGAACATCTAATTGTCTTTTAACAGCATCTAACTGTTCTTTATTTTCTTTAGAGTTTTCTTGTAAATTTTTCTTTAATTCATTTTCTAAATTATTTTTAAGAGTTTTCATTTTATCAACTTTTTGATTAAGCGAGTTTACTTCATTGATTATTCTATTCATCATTGCAGCTTTCTTTGAATACTTGTGTGGACTAAGTCCCCGTTTCAAAGTATAATGCTGGCTTTGAATTACTGATAACTTGCTTCAGTAGTTTGGCTTGACGGTTAATGCTATGTTGTCTTGGAGGATGAAGCTATCGGATTCTCTTACGCGGGTTCTTCAATTGAGGACTTATGTCGTTCTGTCGCTCGTCGATAGCTCAGTTGGTAGAGCGTTGGCCTAGAATGCCAGAGGTCGGTGGTTCAAATCCACCAAGACGCGCAGCTATTTTCCGTCTGTTAAAATTATCATTGCAGCTTTCTTTGAATACTTGTGTGGACTAAGTCCCCGTTTCAAAGTATAATGCTGGCTTTGAATTACTGATAACTTGCTTCAGTAGTTTGGCTTGACGGTTAATGCTATGTTGTCTTGGAGGATGAAGCTATCGGATTCTCTTACGCGGGTTCTTCAATTGAGGACTTATGTCGTTCTGTCGCTCGTCGATAGCTCAGTTGGTAGAGCGTTGGCCTAGAATGCCAGAGGTCGGTGGTTCAAATCCACCAAGACGCGCAGCTATTTTCCGTCTGTTAAAATTATCATTGCAGCTTTCTTTGAATACTTGTGTGGACTAAGTCCCCGTTTCAAAGTATAATGCTGGCTTTGAATTACTGATAACTTGCTTCAGTAGTTTGGCTTGACGGTTAATGCTATGTTGTCTTGGAGGATGAAGCTATCGGATTCTCTTACGCGGGTTCTTCAATTGAGGACTTATGTCGTTCTGTCGCTCGTCGATAGCTCAGTTGGTAGAGCGTTGGCCTAGAATGCCAGAGGTCGGTGGTTCAAATCCACCAAGACGCGCAGCTATTTTCCGTCTGTTAAAATTATCATTGCAGCTTTCTTTGAATACTTGTGTGGACTAAGTCCCGTTTCAAAGTATAATGCTGGCTTTGAATTACTGATAACTTGCTTCAGTAGTTTGGCTTGACGGTTAATGCTATGTTGTCTTGGAGGATGAAGCTATCGGATTCTCTTACGCGGGTTCTTCAATTGAGGACTTATGTCGTTCTGTCGCTCGTCGATAGCTCAGTTGGTAGAGCGTTGGCCTAGAATGCCAGAGGTCGGTGGTTCAAATCCACCAAGACGCGAAGCTATTTTCCGTCTGTTAAAATTATCATTGCAGCTTTCTTTGAATACTTGTGTGGACTAAGTCCCCGTTTCAAAGTATAATGCTGGCTTTGAATTACTGATAACTTGCTTCAGTAGTTTGGCTTGACGGTTAATGCTATGTTGCCTTGGAGGATGAAGCTATCGGATTCTCTTACGCGGGTTCTTCAATTGAGGACTTATGTCGTTCTGTCGCTCGTCGATAGCTCAGTTGGTAGAGCGTTGGCCTAGAATGCCAGAGGTCGGTGGTTCAAATCCACCAAGACGCGCAGCTATTTTCCGTCTGTTAAAATTATCATTGCAGCTTTCTTTGAATACTTGTGTGGACTAAGTCCCGTTTCAAAGTATAATGCTGGCTTTGAATTTACTGATAACTTGCTTCAGTAGTTTGGCTTGACGGTTAATGCTATGTTGTCTTGGAGGATGAAGCTATCGGATTCTCTTACGCGGGTTCTTCAATTGAGGACTTATGTCGTTCTGTCGCTCGTCGATAGCTCAGTTGGTAGAGCGTTGGCCTAGAATGCCAGAGGTCGGTGGTTCAAATCCACCAAGACGCGCAGCTATTTTCCGTCTGTTTAATTATCATTGCAGCTTTCTTTGAATACTTGTGTGGACTAAGTCCCCGTTTCAAAGTATAATGCTGGCTTTGAATTACTGATAACTTGCTTCAGTAGTTTGGCTTGACGGTTAATGCTATGTTGTCTTGGAGGATGAAGCTATCGGATTCTCTTACGCGGGTTCTTCAATTGAGGACTTATGTCGTTCTGTCGCTCGTCGATAGCTCAGTTGGTAGAGCGTTGGCCTAGAATGCCAGAGGTCGGTGGTTCAAATCACCAAGACGCGCAGCTATTTTCCGTCTGTTAAAATTATCATTGCAGCTTTCTTTGAATACTTGTGTGGACTAAGTCCCCGTTTCAAAGTATAATGCTGGCTTTGAATTACTGATAACTTGCTTCAGTAGTTTGGCTTGACGGTTAATGCTATGTTGTCTTGGAGGATGAAGCTATCGGATTCTCTTACGCGGGTTCTTCAATTGAGGACTTATGTCGTTCTGTCGCTCGTCGATAGCTCAGTTGGTAGAGCGTTGGCCTAGAATGCCAGAGGTCGGTGGTTCAAATCCACCAAGACGCGCAGCTATTTTCCGTCTGTTAAAATTATCATTGCAGCTTTCTTTGAATACTTGTGTGGACTAAGTCCCCGTTTCAAAGTATAATGCTGGCTTTGAATTACTGATAACTTGCTTCAGTAGTTTGGCTTGACGGTTAATGCTATGTTGTCTTGGAGGATGAAGCTATCGGATTCTCTTACGCGGGTTCTTCAATTGAGGACTTATGTCGTTCTGTCGCTCGTCGATAGCTCAGTTGGTAGAGCGTTGGCCTAGAATGCCAGAGGTCGGTGGTTCAAATCCACCAAGACGCGCAGCTATTTTCCGTCTGTTAAAATTATCATTGCAGCTTTCTTTGAATACTTGTGTGGACTAAGTCCCCGTTTCAAAGTATAATGCTGGCTTTGAATTACTGATAACTTGCTTCAGTAGTTTGGCTTGACGGTTAATGCTATGTTGTCTTGGAGGATGAAGCTATCGGATTCTCTTACGCGGGTTCTTCAATTGAGGACTTATGTCGTTCTGTCGCTCGTCGATAGCTCAGTTGGTAGAGCGTTGGCCTAGAATGCCAGAGGTCGGTGGTTCAAATCCACCAAGACGCGCAGCTATTTTCCGTCTGTTAAAATTATCATTGCAGCTTTCTTTGAATACTTGTGTGGACTAAGTCCCCGTTTCAAAGTATAATGCTGGCTTTGAATTACTGATAACTTGCTTCAGTAGTTTGGCTTGACGGTTAATGCTATGTTGTCTTGGAGGATGAAGCTATCGGATTCTCTTACGCGGGTTCTTCAATTGAGGACTTATGTCGTTCTGTCGCTCGTCGATAGCTCAGTTGGTAGAGCGTTGGCCTAGAATGCCAGAGGTCGGTGGTTCAAATCCACCAAGACGCGCAGCTATTTTCCGTCTGTTAAAATTATCATTGCAGCTTTCTTTGAATACTTGTGTGGACTAAGTCCCGTTTCAAAGTATAATGCTGGCTTTGAATTACTGATAACTTGCTTCAGTAGTTTGGCTTGACGGTTAATGCTATGTTGTCTTGGAGGATGAAGCTATCGGATTCTCTTACGCGGGTTCTTCAATTGAGGACTTATGTCGTTCTGTCGCTCGTCGATAGCTCAGTTGGTAGAGCGTTGGCCTAGAATGCCAGAGGTCGGTGGTTCAAATCCACCAAGACGCGCAGCTATTTTCCGTCTGTTAAAATTATCATTGCAGCTTTCTTTGAATACTTGTGTGGACTAAGTCCCCGTTTCAAAGTATAATGCTGGCTTTGAATTACTGATAACTTGCTTCAGTAGTTTGGCTTGACGGTTAATGCTATGTTGTCTTGGAGGATGAAGCTATCGGATTCTCTTACGCGGGTTCTTCAATTGAGGACTTATGTCGTTCTGTCGCTCGTCGATAGCTCAGTTGGTAGAGCGTTGGCCTAGAATGCCAGAGGTCGGTGGTTCAAATCCACCAAGACGCGCAGCTATTTTCCGTCTGTTAAAATTATCATTGCAGCTTTCTTTGAATACTTGTGTGGACTAAGTCCCCGTTTCAAAGTATAATGCTGGCTTTGAATTACTGATAACTTGCTTCAGTAGTTTGGCTTGACGGTTAATGCTATGTTGTCTTGGAGGATGAAGCTATCGGATTCTCTTACGCGGGTTCTTCAATTGAGGACTTATGTCGTTCTGTCGCTCGTCGATAGCTCAGTTGGTAGAGCGTTGGCCTAGAATGCCAGAGGTCGGTGGTTCAAATCCACCAAGACGCGCAGCTATTTTCCGTCTGTTAAAATTATCATTGCAGCTTTCTTTGAATACTTGTGTGGACTAAGTCCCCGTTTCAAAGTATAATGCTGGCTTTTGAATTACTGATTACTTGCTTCAGTAGTTTGGCTTGACGGTTAATGCTATGTTGTCTTGGAGGATGAAGCTATCGGATTCTCTTACGCGGGTTCTTCAATTGAGGACTTATGTCGTTCTGTCGCTCGTCGATAGCTCAGTTGGTAGAGCGTTGGCCTAGAATGCCAGAGGTCGGTGGTTCAAATCCACCAAGACGCGCAGCTATTTTCCGTCTGTTAAAATTATCATTGCAGCTTTCTTTGAATACTTGTGTGGACTAAGTCCCCGTTTCAAAGTATAATGCTGGCTTTGAATTACTGATAACTTGCTTCAGTAGTTTGGCTTGACGGTTAATGCTATGTTGTCTTGGAGGATGAAGCTATCGGATTCTCTTACGCGGGTTCTTCAATTGAGGACTTATGTCGTTCTGTCGCTCGTCGATAGCTCAGTTGGTAGAGCGTTGGCCTAGAATGCCAGAGGTCGGTGGTTCAAATCCACCAAGACGCGCAGCTATTTTCCGTCTGTTAAAATTATCATTGCAGCTTTCTTTGAATACTTGTGTGGACTAAGTCCCCGTTTCAAAGTATAATGCTGGCTTTGAATTACTGATAACTTGCTTCAGTAGTTTGGCTTGACGGTTAATGCTATGTTGTCTTGGAGGATGAAGCTATCGGATTCTCTTACGCGGGTTCTTCAATTGAGGACTTATGTCGTTCTGTCGCTCGTCGATAGCTCAGTTGGTAGAGCGTTGGCCTAGAATGCCAGAGGTCGGTGGTTCAAATCCACCAAGACGCGCAGCTATTTTCCGTCTGTTAAAATTATCATTGCAGCTTTCTTTGAATACTTGTGTGGACTAAGTCCCCGTTTCAAAGTATAATGCTGGCTTTGAATTACTGATAACTTGCTTCAGTAGTTTGGCTTGACGGTTAATGCTATGTTGTCTTGGAGGATGAAGCTATCGGATTCTCTTACGCGGGTTCTTCAATTGAGGACTTATGTCGTTCTGTCGCTCGTCGATAGCTCAGTTGGTAGAGCGTTGGCCTAGAATGCCAGAGGTCGGTGGTTCAAATCCACCAAGACGCGCAGCTATTTTCCGTCTGTTAAAATTATCATTGCAGCTTTCTTTGAATACTTGTGTGGACTAAGTCCCCGTTTCAAAGTATAATGCTGGCTTTGAATTACTGATAACTTGCTTCAGTAGTTTGGCTTGACGGTTAATGCTATGTTGTCTTGGAGGATGAAGCTATCGGATTCTCTTACGCGGGTTCTTCAATTGAGGACTTATGTCGTTCTGTCGCTCGTCGATAGCTCAGTTGGTAGAGCGTTGGCCTAGAATGCCAGAGGTCGGTGGTTCAAATCCACCAAGACGCGCAGCTATTTTCCGTCTGTTAAAATTATCATTGCAGCTTTCTTTGAATACTTGTGTGGACTAAGTCCCCGTTTCAAGGTATAATGCCTGGCTTTGAATTACTGATAACTTGCTTCAGTAGTTTGGCTTGACGGTTAATGCTATGTTGTCTTGGAGGATGAAGCTATCGGATTCTCTTACGCGGGTTCTTCAATTGAGGACTTATGTCGTTCTGTCGCTCGTCGATAGCTCAGTTGGTAGAGCGTTGGCCTAGAATGCCAGAGGTCGGTGGTTCAAATCCACCAAGACGCGCAGCTATTTTCCGTCTGTTAAAATTATCATTGCAGCTTTCTTTGAATACTTGTGTGGACTAAGTCCCCGTTTCAAAGTATAATGCTGGCTTTGAATTACTGATAACTTGCTTCAGTAGTTTGGCTTGACGGTTAATGCTATGTTGTCTTGGAGGATGAAGCTATCGGATTCTCTTACGCGGGTTCTTCAATTGAGGACTTATGTCGTTCTGTCGCTCGTCGATAGCTCAGTTGGTAGAGCGTTGGCCTAGAATGCCAGAGGTCGGTGGTTCAAATCCACCAAGACGCGCAGCTATTTTCCGTCTGTTAAAATTATCATTGCAGCTTTCTTTGAATACTTGTGTGGACTAAGTCCCCGTTTCAAAGTATAATGCTGGCTTTGAATTACTGATAACTTGCTTCAGTAGTTTGGCTTGACGGTTAATGCTATGTTGTCTTGGAGGATGAAGCTATCGGATTCTCTTACGCGGGTTCTTCAATTGAGGACTTATGTCGTTCTGTCGCTCGTCGATAGCTCAGTTGGTAGAGCGTTGGGCCTAGAATGCCAGAGGTCGGTGGTTCAAATCCACCAAGACGCGCAGCTATTTTCCGTCTGTTAAAATTATCATTGCAGCTTTCTTTGAATACTTGTGTGGACTAAGTCCCCGTTTCAAAGTATAATGCTGGCTTTGAATTACTGATAACTTGCTTCAGTAGTTTGGCTTGACGGTTAATGCTATGTTGTCTTGGAGGATGAAGCTATCGGATTCTCTTACGCGGGTTCTTCAATTGAGGACTTATGTCGTTCTGTCGCTCGTCGATAGCTCAGTTGGTAGAGCGTTGGCCTAGAATGCCAGAGGTCGGTGGTTCAAATCCACCAAGACGCGCAGCTATTTTCCGTCTGTTAAAATTATCATTGCAGCTTTCTTTGAATACTTGTGTGGACTAAGTCCCCGTTTCAAAGTATAATGCTGGCTTTGAATTACTGATAAACTTGCTTCAGTAGTTTGGCTTGACGGTTAATGCTATGTTGTCTTGGAGGATGAAGCTATCGGATTCTCTTACGCGGGTTCTTCAATTGAGGACTTATGTCGTTCTGTCGCTCGTCGATAGCTCAGTTGGTAGAGCGTTGGCCTAGAATGCCAGAGGTCGGTGGTTCAAATCCACCAAGACGCGCAGCTATTTTCCGTCTGTTAAAATTATCATTGCAGCTTTCTTTGAATACTTGTGTGGACTAAGTCCCCGTTTCAAAGTATAATGCTGGCTTTGAATTACTGATAACTTGCTTCAGTAGTTTGGCTTGACGGTTAATGCTATGTTGTCTTGGAGGATGAAGCTATCGGATTCTCTTACGCGGGTTCTTCAATTGAGGGCTTATGTCGTTCTGTCGCTCGTCGATAGCTCAGTTGGTAGAGCGTTGGCCTAGAATGCCAGAGGTCGGTGGTTCAAATCCACCAAGACGCGCAGCTATTTTCCGTCTGTTAAAATTATCATTGCAGCTTTCTTTGAATACTTGTGTGGACTAAGTCCCCGTTTCAAAGTATAATGCTGGCTTTGAATTACTGATAACTTGCTTCAGTAGTTTGGCTTGACGGTTAATGCTATGTTGTCTTGGAGGATGAAGCTATCGGATTCTCTTACGCGGGTTCTTCAATTGAGGACTTATGTCGTTCTGTCGCTCGTCGATAGCTCAGTTGGTAGAGCGTTGGCCTAGAATGCCAGAGGTCGGTGGTTCAAATCCACCAAGACGCGCAGCTATTTTCCGTCTGTTAAAATTATCATTGCAGCTTTCTTTGAATACTTGTGTGGACTAAGTCCCCGTTTCAAAGTATAATGCTGGCTTTGAATTACTGATAACTTGCTTCAGTAGTTTGGCTTGACGGTTAATGCTATGTTGTCTTGGAGGATGAAGCTATCGGATTCTCTTACGCGGGTTCTTCAATTGAGGACTTATGTCGTTCTGTCGCTCGTCGATAGCTCAGTTGGTAGAGCGTTGGCCTAGAATGCCAGAGGTCGGTGGTTCAAATCCACCAAGACGCGCAGCTATTTTCCGTCTGTTAAAATTATCATTGCAGCTTTCTTTTAATACTTGTGTGGACTAAGTCCCCGTTTCAAAGTATAATGCTGGCTTTGAATTACTGATAACTTGCTTCAGTAGTTTGGCTTGACGGTTAATGCTATGTTGTCTTGGAGGATGAAGCTATCGGATTCTCTTACGCGGGTTCTTCAATTGAGGACTTATGTCGTTCTGTCGCTCGTCGATAGCTCAGTTGGTAGAGCGTTGGCCTAGAATGCCAGAGGTCGGTGGTTCAAATCCACCAAGACGCGCAGCTATTTTCCGTCTGTTAAAATTATCATTGCAGCTTTCTTTGAATACTTGTGTGGACTAAGTCCCCGTTTCAAAGTATAATGCTGGCTTTGAATTACTGATAACTTGCTTCAGTAGTTTGGCTTGACGGTTAATGCTATGTTGTCTTGGAGGATGAAGCTATCGGATTCTCTTACGCGGGTTCTTCAATTGAGGACTTATGTCGTTCTGTCGCTCGTCGATAGCTCAGTTGGTAGAGCGTTGGCCTAGAATGCCAGAGGTCGGTGGTTCAAATCCACCAAGACGCGCAGCTATTTTCCGTCTGTTAAAATTATCATTGCAGCTTTCTTTGAATACTTGTGTGGACTAAGTCCCCGTTTCAAAGTATAATGCTGGCTTTGAATTACTGATAACTTGCTTCAGTAGTTTGGCTTGACGGTTAATGCTATGTTGTCTTGGAGGATGAAGCTATCGGATTCTCTTACGCGGGTTCTTCAATTGAGGACTTATGTCGTTCTGTCGCTCGTCGATAGCTCAGTTGGTAGAGCGTTGGCCTAGAATGCCAGAGGTCGGTGGTTCAAATCCACCAAGACGCGCAGCTATTTTCCGTCTGTTAAAATTATCATTGCAGCTTTCTTTGAATACTTGTGTGGACTAAGTCCCCGTTTCAAAGTATAATGCTGGCTTTGAATTACTGATAACTTGCTTCAGTAGTTTGGCTTGACGGTTAATGCTATGTTGTCTTGGAGGATGAAGCTATCGGATTCTCTTACGCGGGTTCTTCAATTGAGGACTTATGTCGTTCTGTCGCTCGTCGATAGCTCAGTTGGTAGAGCGTTGGCCTAGAATGCCAGAGGTCGGTGGTTCAAATCCACCAAGACGCGCAGCTATTTTCCGTCTGTTAAAATTATCATTGCAGCTTTCTTTGAATACTTGTGTGGACTAAGTCCCCGTTTCAAAGTATAATGCTGGCTTTGAATTACTGATAACTTGCTTCAGTAGTTTGGCTTGACGGTTAATGCTATGTTGTCTTGGAGGATGAAGCTATCGGATTCTCTTACGCGGGTTCTTCAATTGAGGACTTATGTCGTTCTGTCGCTCGTCGATAGCTCAGTTGGTAGAGCGTTGGCCTAGAATGCCAGAGGTCGGTGGTTCAAATCCACCAAGACGCGCAGCTATTTTCCGTCTGTTAAAATTTTCATTTGTTGAGTAATTTTAGAACTTAATTCATCAACACTTTTTGGAATGTAGTTTGTAACTGCTTTAAATTTTTTTAACTCTTTCAGGTAGTTTTTCTATTTCATCTTCTAATTGTTCTTTCAATAGTTGTATCTGATGTTTATTTTTAATGACTGCAGATTTTAAATTTATAGAAAGTAATATTAAAATTTTTGATTGATCTGAAATCTTTTTAAAAAGTTTTGCTATATCTGCTTCTAGCTCTCTATCCTTTTTATAAAGTTTTAATAATTTTTCGTTTAATGATTTGTCATTAAGTTTAAGCAACTTTAATTCATTCATCAGTGGAACCAATACATCGTTTCTATATTTTTCTTTTAAGTCATTGATTTGTGTATCAACATATTGTTTATTTTTTAACTCTGTATTTTGTTGCGGAAGAATAGAAAGATGCAATGGACCAGATAAAACGTCCCCAGTTTTCATGATATAATTTTCTATTTCTATTTCTAATTCACGATTATTCGGGATATATGAACCTCCACCAACATTTGGTAACATCATTTTTTAACAATAAAAAAATAAAATTTTTTCTAATAAAAGTAAAAAAATGGTTAAAGCAAATTTTAAAAAATTATATTCGTCCTCATCATCCTGTTCTTCTTATTCGACGAGATCAACGGGATTTGAAAATAAATGTTTTGATAATAATAATAATCCATGTATGGATGCTAATATTTTCTTTGAATTACAAGCAGAAATATTTAGAGAACAAACAAAAGGTTTACCTTCTATTGAAACCAAGTATTGTATTTTCCCGGGGGATCCATTTATAAAATTTATGGATATTGTAAGCAAATATAATGATGTGGCTTATGTTGAATTAAACAAAGAAAATATGGTTATAATAGGTCATAATAATGTTTATGGTTTTATTAGAGCAGTATTACCAATTAGTAATACTAATTGGATAGAAACTAAAATTATCAATGATATCAATATTAAAGAATTAGTTAAAAAATTAAAATCGTTTTCAAAGGAAAAAATAAGATTATTTGTTGATGAACAAAACCAGTATAACATTCACATAGAGAGTAAAAAACATAACGAAGAATTATTATGTCAAGTTTATTATAGAGATGCTATTTATAAACAAGAAACATTAGAAATGCCACAAAGATATGATGATGATACATATATAGGATTATATTCAAATTTAAATATTAATTTGTTAAAATCTTACATAAATGGTTTAGCTCAACAAGAGAAAATTTATATATGGACTACACCTTATACTATTAACAAAGACCTTAATCATAGTCATAATAATTTAAAGAATCTGATAATAATAATTTTAAAGTATCTTATCATAATAATAATGATAATAATATAGATGATGATAATATAAATGATGATTTTAAAACATCTGAAAAAGGTGTAAATGGTAAAAAAGATTATAAAAATATTAGTAATTATAAAAATTTAAGTGAAGAAAAATTTATATCTCATACTGATGTACATGATATTAATACTACATATAACCAAAATTTATCTAAATTTCATTTTCTTACAATTGAAAATAATAATGATGTCATAGTTGAAGATACTGTTAGACAACTATGTGTCAGGTCTACAAAATTTAAATTAGGATTTACATCTAATCAATTTAAAATTTATCATCTTTAATAAAAACTAAAAGTGATTCAGATTATGGTGGTGTTATTAAATTTTCCAAAAGAGATAAAAGACCAGTATTTTTCTCTATTATATTATTATCAGATAAGAAATATGATTTAGAATTAGATATTCCCAACAGGGAATGGCATCCTATCAGGGAATGACATCCTATACCAAAAAGTGTAATTTATGATGATGATAAAGAATCAATAGTTAGTGAAAATAAATTTAAATTATCCTTTGATAAAACGTTATATGATAAAACTTAATGTGATAAAACTTAATGTGATAAAAAAAATAAAATAACTAAAGAACGTGAAATATATAACAATATAAAATAACTCTCAAGACCTTGATATTAGAATGTTTATATCTAAAATTAAAACACAAATTTTTTCTTTAAAAAATAAAAAAATGGAAAATATCAAGTTTTACTGTAACATATGTAAAAAAAAGTTGAAAACAAAAAGAAGTTATCAATCTCATTTACAAAGTAAATTGCATTTACAAAATGTAGATCGAGTTGATGATGGAAATATATCAAAATTAAATAATTATATAAACTATCTAGAAACATTACCTACTGATATAAAAGTTAAAAAAGTATTTGATGATTATTCACATTCAGAATATAAAAAAGTTTTTAATAGTGAAGATGAGTCCATACCAGATGGAAGATATTTATTTAGCGATACTGATGAATTTAACGAAATAGATGAATTTTTTGAAACTAAAAAAACCGATGAAGCCGTAGCAAATATAAAATATTTATTAAAAGAATCTGTACGAACCGAAGGTTCTAGGGCTTCGCCCGTTGAAAATAATGAAACCAATGAAACTTTTTATAATGTATTAACAAACTTTTTTAAAATATTTAAGAAATCTTACAAATGTTATATGAATGTAGAAGTACTTTATACAAAAAATGGACCTGATGGAATTCCTGAAGAAATAATACAAGGACATTTTACAAATTCACAAGAAATTCATAATGTAAATGATATACAACCCATATTTGAACAAATGATGCTTAAATTAGAAAGTTGTATAATTGAAGCCCAGTTACGTGAATCTGGTTGGAGATTTGTTAAAATACTATCTAAGAAAATAGTAATTGACAAATATAAATATAATACTGGTGGTAGTTATGTTCCTTTACCTTTCAGTTCACCACAAATAATCAACATAAAAAATGAAGATGATTATTGTTTTCTGTTGAGTATTATAGCACATTTACATCCTGCAAAATATCAAAAAGAAAGACTAAGTCATTATAATAAAAAAGAATATATAAATGAATTTGTTCTCTCTCATGGCTTATATGAATTTCCATATGATTATAATAGGTTAATGAAGTTTCATAAAAAAATAAAAATTTAATAGAAGTAAATGTTTTTGAATTAAATGTGAATTATGTTTCTATTGGTAAAAATGCTCCATTTTACTCAGATTCAAAAAAATTTTATTTGAATAATAAAAATTTATGTCAATCAGAAATAGTATATAATGATAGAGGAAATTACATGCATATAATATTTTTTACCAAGGAAATATAATATGTACTGAAGAATTTGAAATTGTAAAAACACTATCACCAATAATTATTAATCATAATAATTATAAAGGACGTAATTATAATTATGATTATGATTCCGATAATTCATCACTATCTTTAGAATATCAACAAAACATACAAAATTTACATGAAATTTCACAAAAATGTAAAACAGATTATCAACAACAAACAAAAATATTAGTACAAGAATATGGCCATAGATATCAAAATAAGATAGAAACGATACAAAAATTAAATGAAGACAATAAAGAATTAAATAATGAAGAAAATCAAACCAATCAAAAAATAAATGAATGTTTAAAAAAATGTCAACCACAATATAAAGAACAATATGATGAAGAATATATTTATCAGCTACAAATATTAAATCAAAATTTTCATCGAAGTACATTTAATCTTACAAAAGAAATTGATGAAGCACATGAAATATATCAAGATGAAATTGAAAAATTAAAACAAACAAAACAACCAGCACAAGCGAATATATTATATTATCAGGGTCATTTTATATTGTGTTAAGATGTTTCTATATTTACAAAAACTTCAGATAATACAAATTTTCCTTGTCTTCAATGTATGACAAGTTTTAGAACTTTAGAAGAAATGAATAGACATTTGGAGAATTGTCAACGAAATAAAGCAGTCAGAAACACATTTCCAAAAGATGATTATTTAGAATATAATAAATGGTATTTTAAAAATAAAGTACCCTTTACTATTTATTGTGATTTTGAAGCATATAATGTTAATATGACACAAAAGTCTGAAAATGATAATTATGAAAAAAATGCACCTGAACAAAGTAAAGAAAAATATTTATTTGAACAAAAACCATTATGTTGGGGAATGTACATTCATTGAAATTATCCTGAATTATTTAAATCAGAATATTATCAATACTATGGTGAAGATAGTTCAGAAATGTTTACAAAGTAGAAGAATTACACCATTGCTTGAAACAAATATACCAATGATGCCATTAACAGAAAAAGAAAAATTAAATTTTATTAATGAAACAAAATGTTATTACTGTGGAAAAGAATTTGCAAAAAATTATAAAAATGGCAAAGGTAGATATATTGATAAGCAAAGCGACGGCTCTGCCGACAAAGTAAAAGATCATGATCATCTAAATGGATTATGTAGAGGTGCAGCACATAATTCTTGTAATCTTAATGCTAATAAATTTAAATATAACTTTGTTCCTCTATATTTCTGCAATAGTTCTGAATAGGATTTCCATCTAGTAATGAAAGATTTATTTTCATCTGAAAAATTACAACAACAACAAATAAATGTACTATGTAAAACAGAAGAAGAATATTTTTCAATGCAATTAGGTTGTATTAGAATTTTAGATGCATTTAGATTTTTTACTCCCTATTCATTAGATGTTATGGGAAAAACTTTGAAACCTGAGCAATGTAAAATATTAAATAAATATAATTTAAAACCTTTAAAAGGAATATTTCCGTATTAATATATAGCTGGAGATTTTAATTCTGTGAATAAAATTATGGAAGAAAAACAACTTCCTCCAATAAATAAATTTAAATCAACATTAAAACAATCACAATTATCTGAAGAAGATTATGCAGAAGCTGAAAAGCATTGGAGAGAGTTAAATTGTAGAACAATGTATGATTATACAATGAAATATCTTCAGATAGATGTATTAATCCTTGCTGATCTATTTGAAAACTTTCGTGATATGTGTTTAGAAAATATAGAATAGATCCATGTTATTGTTATTCTACACCAGGTTTAACATGGTTAGCAGGGTTGAGACATACTGGTATTAAAATTAAACATTATAAAAAAAATACATATGATAAATTATTATTTTTTGAATCTGGAATTAGAGGTGGAGTTTCATCAGTTTTAGGTAATAGATATGTTAAATGTTATAATAAGAAAGTAAATCCTGATGATTATGGAATAATGAAACCTTTATCTCCAGAAGAAAGCGATCAGTTTATAAAATTGTTTAATCAAAATATAGAAGGACTTATATCAAATGAAGAGAGTCAAGCAGCAGTTAATGAATATATGAGAGAAAACTATTTGTCATATTATGATTTTAATAGCTTATATTCTTCTTGCATGATACAAGAATTACCAACAGGTGAGATGGAATGGTGTAATATTCGTACGACATCAGAGATGTCTACTAGGGCTTCGCCCGTTCTTGATTATCAAAAAACATATGATGGAAATTATAATCATGGTTATAGATATGAAGTTGATTTAGTATATCCTGATGAAATAAAAGATAAAACAAAATATTTTCCTTTCTGTCCCGAAAACAAAATTCCCAATATAGAAGATTTTTCAGATTATCAAAAATCTTTAATTCCTAAGAAATACAGACCAACAAAAAACTTATGTTAACACAAAGCAATAAAGGAAAGTATGTTGTTGAAGGAAGAATGCTCGATTGGTATTTAGAACATGGGATGATTCTCACTAAAATACATCGAAAACTATTTTATCAAAAATCTAGATGGTTAAAAAATTATATAGAGTTCAATATTGAAAAACGTAGAATAGCTAAAAGAAATAAAGATGATTTTGGAAACGTATTCTTTAAATTAATGAATAATGCATTCTATGGTAAGACTTTAGAAAATGTGCGTAATAGACAAAACATTGAAATAGTTTCTGATAAAGATAGGTTTCAAAATTTAACAATGAAACCTACATAGAAAAGAACTACTAGATTCAGTGATGAACTATGTGCTGTACATTTACGTCGAATCAGCGTAAAACATGAGTTTAATTTTATTGGATTCACTATATTAGAATTAGCTAAACACTTTATGTATAGATTTATATATGATTATTTAGCACCTGCTTATGGCGAAAACTATAATTACACTTTACAGATACCGATTCTGTTTTCTTAGAATTAACAATACCGTATAATTCTTCACTTATTAAAGAAATTAATAAAATAAAAGATATCATTCATCCTTCTGATTTATGTAAAGTAAAAGATGAATTAGAAGGAAATGAAGATTTCATAACAGAAGCTATATTTTTAAAATCTAAATATTATTGTTATAATACAACTAATAATATTAAAACACATAAAACATTAAAAGGAATTTCAAAGGCATCACTGGCTAGCCAAATAACATTTCAAGATTATAAAAATGTATTATTTAATAATGAAATAAAAACAGCATGTAATTATAGACTTAATTCAAAGAAACATAAAATGTATTTAAAAGAAGAACATAAATTAGCATTAGATCCATTTGATGATAAAAGAAAAATTTTACCTGACGGAATAACTACTTCACCTTTTTAATTTTCTAATTTCTAAGATAGACAAATTTGATATATAAATAAAATAAAAAAATAAAATATTATAACACTATATTTGTATATTTTTATCACTCGGTAAACAAATGTTCTATAACTCTATCATGAATTTTTTTATCAATATTAATTGTAATGAAGCCATAATCTTTTGACCAAGCATTGTTACACGATTGTTTAAACTAATCTTTATTTCTTACGCATAAATCTCTTAACAAATCACTTAAGTTTCTTGCATTTAATTCAAATAGTATAAATATATTTGCATTCTTTCTAATAACACTTCCGTCTAATGAATACATACTTTGTGTTAAATAAAAAACACTACAGTTATTATGTCTACCTCTTGTGAAATAATTTCTCTGAAATGACTGATTTCTGTCATTAACACAATCATCAAAAATTATACAACGTTTCATTGTTTCATCTAGTTTACTAGGATCTTGCATATTACCACTATCATCTATTAATTGTATCTTTATATGCTTATTTTTATTGTATTCAACTAACTGATTATTTTTTGCTGCTTCTTCACACCACGAACTTATTTCTTCTTCATATTCAGATTTTTCATAATTTTTGAATAATGAAGCAATTGCTGTTTTTTAAGTTTATTTTCAAATCCATATTTAAAGAATTGATAGACGGGCTGTTCTGCTGTTGTTCTATAAATTATAAGATTGTTATAATCCAAAAAATTTGGAGTCGTTAAAATATTAAATAATAAATATGTTTTTCCACATCCTGATCTTCCACAAATAACTGACAAAACTTTATTCGATAAATTTGGATGATGATTAAATTTAAGCTTTTTTAATTTAATGGGGACACTTCACTCATTTTTTTAATAAAAAAATTTTATTTTTATTTTTTGTTTTTAAAGAAGAAGAATAAGAAGAAGAAGAATAAGAAGAAGAAAATTAAACTTCTATTTTAGAGGGAGTTTATACCTCTCGAACGGGAGTTTATACCTCCCGAACCAAAAGATCTATCATAATCTCTTCACCTCCAAAATTTATTTCTTGTCCTTTCTCATCAGTGATTCTAATGTTAATGTTGTTAACAGCTTTCCTTGTAATAGGGAAATATATTAATGTTTGTGGAAATACATTTAATCTATAACCAATGGGTACAGTGAAAGCTGGGAAACTGAATGTTAAATTTGACAATTTACCATTATATATCCTCCTTCAATAATGTCACAATGTACAACAATTGCATTTATTTCAGTTTTTTTTTAATCTTCTCACCTAAATGATAACCTTGACTATAAGTTTGTTTATTAAATCCTAATAGCTTTGACAATGATCTATCATGATTAAAATCAACTTGATGATTATCGTCTAAAGTAAGAGAAAATTTATTAACTGCCGGTTCAACTGCAAAATGTAATTGTTTCTTATCTTTAAATGGTATACCTAAATGTCTCTTAATTTCATTTGATATTGTTTCAATTTCGTAAGAACCAGGAAGAAAAGTTAGTACTTTCCACATTTTGCCTTTATCAGTAGAATATCTAAATTGATCATTCACATCTTTGATAACGTTTTGAATAGTGTTAAATGTGGAGAAACTAGTCAATGCAATTTGATAATTTTTATTTTGTTCCAAATGTAGAATGGGTTCTAAATTACAAGTGTGTGATGAAGTAGTTGTTATAATTTTTGACGTCGTACTAAATTTTGATGAACCCAAAATCTCTGTCAAATTTTCTAAATGATTATTAATTTTGTCTAAATCTGCTGAATACATTTTTTAGTTAAAATTTTGAATAAATATCTTTTATAAAAAAATTAAAAACAACAACATATTTCAGCTATGGCCGAAGCCCTAGAACCTTCGGTTCGTTATACTTTTATAATCCTCTTCATTTAGAATCTTCTTTTCTAACAGTCTTTTCAATATAGCATGAATTTCATTGAAACTAGAATTATGTCCTTCTTTTATCGCAGATATTAAAATATTTAATCTATTTAGTAATTCTTGTGGATCATCTGGTAAAAATACAGTTGTTTCTGTTTTAAGACCTTTTCCTACTTTAACTCCCGTGGATAATAAATTTTCTAATTCTCTATAACGTTTAAGAGTTTTTCCTGCTTTAACTCTATCTAACATAGCTTTATATGTTATGAGATCTTCTATAGCATAATTATTTAAATCTGTTCCTCTTAAAAGATCAACAAAATTTCTATCTAAATTAAAAGGAGATTTATCTGGTGAAAAAATTAAACCTCGAAAAGGTTGTGGAAATATTTCTTTTTGTCCGAGATAAAATCTAGGTATTGTTTTTCCATCTATAAATGAGATAGAATGTTCAAATTGCATAGATTTTGGTAATTTCTTATTAATGTTTGATTCTAGTAATCCATAGTCATCTACTATAGTTTTGTGCTCTGGATCTATTATATCAATTTGTTTATCATTATTTGTACTTTCTTTTTCAAGAGTTTTAAATGGTTTCATAGTTTTCTCAAAATCAGTTTTTACTTGCTCGGTTTGCTGCATTTTTTCAAACATATCAGATTGAATACCAGCTTTTATCATTCTATGTTGAAGAAGACTTTCTTTCATAATATTTCTTTGTTTTATTAACTCTTCTAATTGTTTTATTCTTTTAAAATTACCAGCTCTAATTTTATCCATTTTTAAAATGTAATATTTGAATTTTGTGGTAACATTGGAATACAGGAAAAACATTTTACTGAACAAATTATTTTTTTATTGCTTTGTTGTCTGACATCTTTTCGTTTTAAGTTTTGTTTAATAAAGTTTTGCTTAAATTTTCGCTTAGAGTTTTTAGCTCTTCTAAAAAAAATTTGTCATTTTCTTGATTAGAAATTTTACCATCACCAGAAATTTTGCCATCCTGTTTATTCTTATCATCAACTTTTTCTGACTGTAATTGAAATGATATTTGATTTACTTCGTTAGCTATTTGATCAAATTTTTCAATCTCATCTAACGTAATAACATTATCATCACATACTCTTTGAAAGTAGCAATGCAATTTGTCATAGACTTCTTTAATATGTAAATGCTTAGTTATTAATGATTTTTGTTTCTTAGTTATTAAAGATTTATCTAACATTGTAACAAGTGAAGTTGCAAAAACAGCCGTACCTGTTAAAGCTGTAGCAACTACTGGAATTACTAAAACACCTGAAGATATAACAATTGTTAAAGCACCTAAATTTATTGTTAAGAATATGCCCATTCCAATTTCTTAACATTAGACCATCTCTTTCTTAATTTATCATAATGCTCTAATCTTAATAATAATTGAGATTCCTTATCTTTCATATACCTAACTCTATCTTTATGTTTTTCTTTGTTCATTTTTTCAATGTCCATTAAAGTAGAACTACGTTCATATGATAACGAAGGATATATTCTTGCGGTTTCTTCCACTTTTGTTTCTTCCATTTTTAAAGAAATATTTTTAGACACATAATTTTAGTTATCTCATATTTTAAAAACCTGAAAAATGGATAAAATTCATGAATTTGAAATTCTCAACTTTTATGATTTTCGGTGTCCTGGAAACGGTCATGATTTTGGGGTGTGAAAATTATAATTCTCAAATTTGAGATTCTTAACTTTTATGATTTTTTCGGTGTCCTGGAACGGTCATGATTTTAAGGGCGGGTGAAAATTGTAATTCTCAAATTTGAGATTTTGAAAAATTTGAAAAATTTGAAAAATTGGGTATTTTTAAAAACGCCTAAATTCATGAATTTAGGTCTTCATAACCTGAAAAAATGACCAAAATTCATGAATTTAGTCGTTTTTAAAGATACCGATTTTTCAAAAAATGGTACTTTTTAAATGGTCTAAATTTATGAATTTAGGTCTTAAAAACCTGAAAAAGGGTCAAAATTCATGAATTTATGTCGTTTTTAAAGATACTATTTTTTTGAATTTTATGGTGTCCTGGCCCATTACTACTGATTATTGCATGAGTATGAAAATCTGAAGCCTTCAATGTGCTTCTCCTATGTTTGATATCCTTAACACCTATAATTTCATTAATCAGTTGCCACTATTTGTTTGGCACCGCTGTTTTGATGCCGACAGTCATTTTAAGCGATGCAATTCACAATGGGAGCTTCTGACTTTATTTTGAATTGATAAGCTCACACGGAGTCGTACCTACATCAATATTCAAAGTAGTGAACAAGTCATTCAGGTCAATCTAAACTTTAATTATGCATTAAAGCAAGCCTACAAAAAGTTCAACGCAAAAACACTTAAATCCAACTATCTACAGCGCCACAGGAAGTACGACCAATTTAAAAAATCAAACAGAAAGCAGTCAGTGCCAAATTCTGAACGTCATAGCGAGCTAATGAGTGAGCGAAATGCCATTTCGGTGCTCTGACTCAGATTTGCGCGACTCATCTTCCTCTCTATTCATCCAACGAAACCGTTGAAACGACCTTAGACCGGTCTCTTAAGCGAATTAAAATCAATATCATGCACCCTAAACAATGCTCATGCAAGATTGGAATGAAAAACATCACTGCATGCTGCAAAGGTAAACAGATAGATGACTTGAGGTCTGAACCAACTTATCCACCTATTTTGTAAAAATCACCAGGTAATATCTTTAATTTCCTATTGATAGAATGAAATGTTATGAAGACTGATACGCAGCCGCAAATATATTTATTCTCTGGACTATTGCAGCGCTCGTATCTTGAAACAGCTACATTTCAGATTAGAGATTATTCCTAAAGAAAATGTTATAGAACATGCAAGAAGCTTAATACAGCTCTTCAATGTAATCAATTTTTCTCGTTCTGTTCATGGAGCCACGGATTTAGTTATCCAAAAAAATATGTCGTGCGTGATGTTCCTGGAAGCTTAGCTCCGAAACCATAGTCGATGCCGATATGTGAACCAAGGGCTGCCACTTCAGTAAGACAAAAATTCAGACTTAATGACTAAAGTTGTTACGAAATCCAATGACAGAACCTAGAGCCGTCTTAAACTTTGCGATGAATCCTGTCTATCTCAGGAGAATAACGATAAGCATGCTTTACAGATCTCGGAAGATCTGATAATGATTGCAAGAAAGAATTTTGCTCCAATTCAACATTTTCAAAAAGTGAAAAATTTTTGTCAAGCTGATCTCTTTGCATACCACACTTCTATACTTTTAGAATGATGAATGTGAAAACACCCTTTAGCATGATGACCATGTCGGCGACTGCTAACTTACAAAGATTTCAGCGAACCATGATCTTTTTCGGTGAATGTTGAACAATTAGATTCCAAAAATATTACAGTAAATCGGATCTTCTGATTTCAAAGTGGCATCAAGAATAATTGCTACATGGTCAGCATAACATGTAGATATGCTTTACTACCAAATGAGCAGTTTTAGTAGGTCCGTACTTTCATCCCTTTCAAAGCATAGACGTATGAAAATGGGTGATTTCGTTTATTTTCCTTTATTGTCGAATATTATATCAAATACAGTCAAACCTCACTTAGTGACCGTCTCGATATAGCGATATTCTCGCTCTAACAACCTTTGTTTTAGGATCCGAACGACTAGATAGGAAATCCCATATATTTCAAGTCTCGATATAACGACCACGCGACACTCTGCAGAGTATTGACAAAATGTTGGAATATTTCAGAAGTTCACAATTTCTGGACTGCAAAGCATCACTTCTTCAACTCAATTGATAACTTGAGTCGACATCGATGTGGATAAGAACTTTACACTGGCCGAAACACCTGCAGCAAATTGTTTATTGATTCTTTTGTAAAGGAGTGATGTAATTATCCTTTTTGATCATGTGGACTCATCTACAAATTAGCGTCTTTTGTCGGCTATACATCAAAGATGAAATCTTGAACACATGACCGTAATGCATTTTCATTCTCACACAACATTGTGATCTGAGAGTGGTGATGGGATGAAGAAGCTCAAAATACTAATTTAATTTTTATACTACACATAATTACATGTGTCAATGATTACTTTGTAGGCATAACGACTGTCGCTCCATTGGAACCGCTTCTAGTGCAACCGGGTGCGTTCGCTACATCGATGTATTGTTAAAACCTGCATTCCTGGTATTTAGTGAGTAGCTTCATGCAATGATGTAGCCTTCAAATCAATAAATCAAGTCAAGTGATTTTCTTGACTGACTTTTTCTTCGAACGTGACTTCTTTCGAGAATTCGTATCTGAAAAATGACGTCAACTTCTGTTTTATGAGCCACATCGGCTAAACTGCAGTTTGTACGAATGCCCCAGTTCCTAGATTTTGATGGTGCTGCCTTGATGGCATCGAAAAATGATTTTATTTTCGGTAAATTGGCTGCATACCGGTATAGGATAAATGTTGTAGGTATTCAAATTGCTTTTCAACAAAAAATGCCGGTATATCATGCTCCATGGACAAGCCTATACACCTATGAACCAGGTTTCTTTAAATTATGCAAACCATCAGAGCGCTAAAAGTTCCATCTGGAATTTTGATCTTTCGGGAGTTTTCAAAACCAATGACATTTCACATCATAACTTATTGACATTCGCTTTAAGCGCATCATTTAATAAATACTTGCAACCTTGTGGAATGGATAATTCAAGCATGTGGTATTGTAAAATTGGTGTATTTAGCTGTCCCGTTAACACCCCGTAAGACTAATGGTACTCACTTGTATGTCTAATATTCATTGGAACCTCATTGTGATCATAGCGACCATCAGAATTGTGTGGGACTGTCAACATTGTTGCCATGTTTGACTTATTATCCTCGGTATATTAATTGCATCAAAATCATAAAATACCCTCATTGCACAACATTTCAGGGAAAATTTTGCTCGTGATTTGGTAGCCTGTCGTAATAAAGACACTATCGAACGACAGATCCGTCTTCTTACATAGAACTGATCGTCTTCTTCATTGATAGATGGGCAGTCCATTTCCTATCCGTAGACTAATGATATCTAGAAACACAAATTGTCTCATGAAATAAGACCAGCTGTGTTCACATATCTGATGATATAGGCGAAGGTTATTGCTGCGAAATGGTGAATTCGATGGGAAGACTTAGCACTGGAGACGGAAATTACAAATACCGAAAACTGAAATAGCATCAAACTGCAAGGTATATCATTTGATAGATGCTAAAAGCGTAGAGATGACCATCACGGCAGGCTGACCTAGTCAAGGCCTACACACTGCAACGCCTTTAGAAAATTTGTGATCAGTTTCATCCACAAGCTTGCAACCTGCTTAATATACATGGATGTTGTCAATAATGTACATGTAATTGCATCAAAGCACTCACCAAGTCGTTCGTCCGTGCAGATTCCAAAGATTCATTTCACCAGGAACTTTAGGATACAATGTTGTGCTAGATGCTGAAGCAGATTCCAGATGCACTTCATTGCTGGGCGCATCTGTAACATAGAAGCTGCCTTCGTCACTATGAGATAGTTCAGGAATTATGTCTTCATTTCGCTGCATCACAGTTTCGGCATAACGAGTTACATAATATCGGCGCTAGTGGTTGGCCATGATCATGAGGTTCGACCGCGCTTCAGAGAAACTGAAACTCCATAGATACTCCAAGTCATTGTATATATTTAAAGCAAATGGCCCCAATATTATGCCGGTGCGTTTTCAATACATCATGCTAATAATTTTTGGCATCGAAATCACTTCACAGAAAATGCAGCCGTATTATCAGCAATATCCTGTTGATATATCAGCTTTGTTGTTGCTTTCCGAGTTACGGAATACGAGAGCTCATGCGAAATTCCTAGATCAATTATCTCTCAATATTTAGCCACGAGCTCTTTGTTTCAAGTTGTAGAGGTGAGTTAGCTTCATTGAACTGACATGACAATCCACGATTCTGTTGCAGTCATCTTCCCAATCCCTGCCTAGGGTTAACAATCTCGAGCCGTTTTCCCAATCCCAGGATATTCGAGACTGGATAATAGCAATCCCGGGATTCCGGATCTCGATCGAGGCCTATCAAAATTTTTAAAATCATCAATTTTCAAGGAATAGTTCAAAAGACGTTACTTTCTTGTGAAATGTATATATAAAAAATGCAAAATAATCAAAAACTAGAGCACCCGGCTGCTGTCGCTACGTCTTTGCGACTTCAGCCACTCAGAAACACTAACACAATCATGAGCAGTGTTTTTGAGCCGATCGAAATTCCGCTTTCTCTCACTCATCGCTCATTTCCTCAAATCCTTTCGCTCCCTCACCGCTCAAAATCATCGAAAACTGCCGCTCGCTCATTTCTCGATAAACCCTCATTAATTCTACAAAGCTTTTGTGCTCCAAAGCAAATTCCATGCTTTTAAATTAAATAGCCACCTTTATAGGCGTTCAAAACGAAATTCAAAATTTCATTTTAGTTGAAATTTGAAAACACAACGATGAAATAATGTGGACTATCACACGATTGTAGTAAATTAGCCATTACACAAAATTAATTAAAACAATATGTTTTGATGAACATAACCACAGATTTCTTCTATGTATAGAAATTGGCATAAAGCTAAACTTAATCTTACATGCTGAAACACATGAATCGGTATAATGAAATTCTAGGCGCAATACTATGCACAAAAATTCGCAAGGTGAGTATAAAAAAAATTATGTAATGCGCTGACAATTGAAAAATGAACTTGCATGAAGTCGTGACAGAATAATAGATAATTCCCAAAAGTAACTAAAGATGACATGCGTGACTTATGAGTGACTGAGTACTGATTATTCAATAAGTGTTAGAAATCTGCTGTAAATAAAATCGCTTGATAAATGAAATTGTTGGATTATGTGAAACGGCAAATGCTGCATCTAAAATGGACCTGAGACATCGGCGCCAGCCGACACCTGAGATTTTTCGGCCCACTAAGCTCAGTATCTGTCAATATGGTCGGTCCGCAGCAACTCGTGCGCATAAGGTCCTATCTTATTCCACCATTGCATTCAACTTGTTCATGGTGATCTTTACACTTAAACACCGCTTTAACAAGACATTTCCTCACTGATGGAGCAACGAAATCGCTGCATCCCACTCTCAGAAGGCATGAGCTCACATATCCACCCTTGCCTCTGATTCTGAACACATTCGGCAAGTTCTTTATATTTAGCAGCCTTCCTCTCATGGGCATCCTTAACGTTCTCTTCCCAGCAAACGGATGGTTCGCTCATAGGCTAATCATTCTCTTCCCTATCGCGTCGATCAATGCTAAATGAGTCGTTGGTCAGTAGGGATAATTCATCTGGCAGCTGTCTATCCACTCGAGTTATCCCACTTTTCGCATGTAACTTTTGACGAAACGGATCGACTTCCAATGTGAGTGCATTATTTGACAAATGGTGAGTCTATGAATGATATCATGATCATCTATTATGCCATACACAATCGAATCGAATGTAGCATTGGATATTCAAATGTTTAGTAAATGTTGCTAATATTTTTTAGTAGTTTTAAGTAGTCACTTCTGCGTCTTTTCCTAATAATTTGAATGTTTACTGTCGTCCATCTTCATAAACTATATAGCCCTATGGAGCTACTTTCAGCTGTTGAACCTCATTTTCACACAGACACATTGGAAAGGTTAGTTTTTGAAGGGAAATCTTCCCACATTTCTAGGCTATTCCACTTAGGACTAACAACGTTCAATCTTGTCGTTCTCAGATAATCAACTTCCTGGTACACTCAACTCGATTAGCATCGTAAATAACAACAATTGAAGAGATAGAATAGAAAAATGTCCTCAGACATAATATAGGACATCCTTCCATTATTTGTTCAGGCGAGCGGGCTCTCTTTATCATTGAGGAGATTTCTGGCTTCAGTTCGTTAAAATTTCAAATTTAAAAATTCTGCCAAAATTGGTGATTTTACATCTTGAATTACATTTTGCATCATGAGGACGAGTGAGTTGGAGCAAATGAACATCGCGATAAGAAAGCTCAGACCCTTAATATGTTGCACCGTGAATTTCATGTGATTTGGAACATTGCTTGGTTATGAAGTTAAGGGGAGGCCGGTTCAGTCCTACGCGCTTCAGAATCCGGTATGGATAGGGTTAAAATGAAGGCCTTAAAATCAATGTACCGTACACTGGAAGCCATGCATACCTACATTCGGATTGTCCGTGTGTAGGCCTAATATAGTTCGATTCAACCTCTTCCATAATTTGTAGTTCTTTTGCAGTTCTGGTCACGTCTGGCGATATAATGTCTCAGGGATCTGCATGTGGATATGTTCCAGCAATGAAAGTTGCTATCAAATTAAAGCATCTTATAATGGCTTCGTGCCATTGCGGAGACCATTAGCACATCTATGGGCAAAGCGAACGATTGGGAGACCGAATCAAAAGATATGTGAATGAATAACGTTAGTGTCAATTGGTCGATGTTGAGCACATCATCGATCACAAAGACCTTCTTCCTGCTAAGTTCATATCCACAAGCGAATCCAACAGGCATATTGTCAAGAGTGTGAGAACCACAGAAGAGAGTTCGGATGTTTTATTCATAAATCAAATTGTACATGCAAGGACTAGAAAAGCATCTTTAAAGACTTCAAATATTTCGCTGCTCACGACAAAAAATATACCGATCCCTCGCTCAATTTTCGCTCATGAATATTTTTTCACTCGCTCATCAAAAACTTGAAAAAAGCCGCTCTCTCAAAAACACTGGTCGACACTCTACCTACCTATACGTTACGCCATGATTCAGTTATTCTAGGACTTAATGTTAATAAATGTCTAAACAAATCTTGATTAATATATTTGAAAAGGTGTTTTTCTTGTAAAATTATTCCTGTGCTTTGTTTACAAGATATTATTACTTTGTTAAAATGTCAAATAGAATAATTTTTTCCGATGCGAATCCTATAATATTTGATTAGAAAGGAAATTGGTGTTTATTAAAGCAATACTGCAAGCAACATAACAATTTATGTCTTCATACAAAAGTTGAAAACTTAATTCTGCTTGTTGGTTTAACTTTCGAGATTGCAGACATAGGTGATACATAACATAAAGCGATGAAGGATAATGAAACCAAGAAAGGAAATATTTCAAAAACATGATATCCAGGAAACTTAGCACAATAAAGTGATCAAGTAACGAATTAATTGATAATAGGACTGCCATCTCGCTACTTGATAGAAAACCGCTGTGCAACTCCGAAGTCAGTGATTGTATTCGAACTCCCTACAATAGCACCGGAATGGAGCTTTTCAACTCCGCTACAAATACACTGACTTCTAATAGGAGCAATAAACAGGCCCAAAAGAGGATCAATTTAGCTTTAAATTAAATTGCGCAATATCTCGCTGGTACATTTTGCTAAGGCAAAGTCACAACTTTTAATGATGTTATCAATGAAGGTCTTACGCTATGCTTACTGCTAGCGTTAATTATCTAGATTTGAGCGTAGTTTACCTAGCCAAGGACACCGACCAATGTCGTTCAGATTTTTAAAACAACTTCGCTGCTGTGTCTATTTCATATACCTACCTGCATTAATTTCACTGAGCCCGAGTCAATAACTCGTAATGAGGGAAAAACGCAATATCACTGACCGCGTTGTACATGGAAGGTCATGAGAAAAGAATCCGAGTTAGCTCGTATCGAGACAACACGACAAAATCACTGGAACGTAGCAGGCGCTAATACAATGAGAAACGAAGTCCGAGTTGACTTGGTGCCCTGATTTCTGCGCAGTAACTCAATTAATTCAGGCAGTTCTCTCTGTGTTTCTAAAGAGACTTAGATGAAAGCTGAATCATCTTTTGCTTTTGGGATGCTGCAATTTTATGCACAAAGTGCATTCTTTTCAGAGAAATTTAATGAAAAGCTTAGTTCTTAACATCATGCTTTGTTTACATGTGGTTAAAGCACTGATCATGATTTTGTTTGATTGAAATCCTGAGCAAGATAACTCTGCTTAAATTGTGCGCAATTATGCGTGATCAGAGGAGTTATCTAAAGCCTTTCACAAGCATCAAACTCTACGGCGTTTACAGAACCACGAACAACAAGAAGGAGGGAAATTGTAATCTGTCCAATAATGCCGTAAATGCACTGTCTTTCTCCAACACCAGATTATCGATATCTACATCTTCTGTCACCCTCATCTTCCTTTCATAATATTTTCAATATATTTTATTATATTTCAATAATGTTTCAATAATAACAGCATTAGCTACCTATTCAGCATTGACCCGCTTGAGTCATGATCTAAAACTTCTCCTATACGACCTGACTCAAAGACAATATCACAAATCTGTGTATATTTATCTAGCCAGTTAATGGGCAAGCTAGGAGTAGAAGAATGGGCTGATTGCTACAGTCAAAGCAACCTACGATAACGCCAAGTCAGCAGTCAATCTCAATCATGGCATGAGTGAAAGCCTTCTCAGTCAAGGTCGGTGTACATCAGGGCTCCGTGCTTAGTCCCCTCACTCGATCAACATCGTCATGGAAGCAGTCACACAAGACTTCCGTCAAGGATGCCCCCATGAGATTCCTGTTATGCTGATGACCTAGTTCTATAAACATCTAACTCACTTGAAGATCTAAAGACCGCTGCTGATGCTGGAAAGACCATTAACAAAGCAAAGGGACCTGAAATAAACGTAGCAAAGACGAAGGTTGACTCATCAGCCACATTTCAACATGGGCCAAAAAAGAAAAATGTCCAGGTCGAAAATTATCCATGATGGTGTCTGCTACAAAGGTGTCGGACGAAACTCCAATACAGTGTGGGAACTTGTAAGGAAGTGGATTCATCAAAGATGCAAGAGTCTCTCTGGTTCTACAAGTGGTAAATCCCAAACTTCACTGTCGTCCTCGCTGTAATGGAGAACTTCCAGCAACCGTGTCCCCACCTGCGAATATGAACATCGGCAATAGATACCTACGAAGTGGTAACAGGATTTTTGTTACCCTCGGTGACGTCATTGACAGCAGTGGAGATGTGCTGAGCGGTAACCGCACGTGGTTAGATCGCCTTGGGAAGAGCTTCCAAAATCGCTATCCCAGTCCTCACGAGTAAGGGCATCTCTTTGAAGCACAGAGGATACGTCTTCAAGGCTGTATAAGGAGTGTTTATGACGTATGCCTCAGAGACCTGGCCTATGAGGTCAGAAGACCTAGCCCGACCTTGGTCAAAAATGAGAACTGGCATGATCCGATGGATATGCCCTGCCGGACTCCGCGACCGTTGTTCTACCCAAGAACTCAAGACCAAACTGGGTACGACATGACCTAGAGCTCGCAGTAAGACAAACCGATTAAGATGGTTCGGACATCTCCAGCGAATGTCTGCGTCCGAAATGGCCCCGAAAAATTCTCACCCATGAGAACCCGGGAGAAACAACAGATGAGGACAGAAGAAGAAGTGGTGGCCACAACGTGCAGAAAGACCTGGCTTCCCTGCGCCTCGACCCTACCGTATTCCCAAAACCGAGCAGAGTGGAGGAGACGAACCACCCAAAATGTCGACACTCACCAAAATCGGTGTCGGACCCGTCAATCCTGGGAAGAAGAGACCGTTAAACGAAAAGTAAGAGTAAGTAATTTTAATTTGTAATCAGGTTTTATAACGCAAGCTACACTCTAATTTAAGATAGCGGGGGGGGTTCGCTTTTGAAGGATATCTTTGAATATTAAAACAATGTGGGCTAGTTATGTATCCTAGAATATTTCAATTACTTTCTTTCTTTCTCAAAAGGTAATTCTGGTCATTTACGAGATAGTTTTTCATTGTAAAAATAACAAAAAAAAGGTCACAGTTATCCGGAGATATTGAACAACATTATAGGCTTTACATCAACTATTAACATAAATAGAACTATCGAAAGTGTGGAAATTTAGTCAATTTCATGTACACAAACGAGTTAACCTCCGGCATTAGTGAACATGAAAGGGAAATTTTATCTCTCAGTGATAGCGGCATGTCCTACCGATGCGAACTAACTCGGGCTCAGTTTTCTGAAGTCAACTGCTGAACATGCGGCGTCAGTGAATAATTTCCCCGTCCTGTCCGATACGAGTTTAACTCGGACTCAGTTTTCCTGTTGTACTACATCGTCACCATAGTCAACTGTGTGATAAAGTTCGATGCGAATATAACGACGGGCTCAGCCGTCGTGAAGAATAATGAATAGTTACATTCAACTAATACATGTATTAATGCAAATGCTGTGTAGAAAAATTGCATGTTTACACGTGAGATGTGCATTAATGAGTGTAGGCCTACTCCTGTAGAATTTCCTTTCAGATTCCCTGGTCTACAGTCCTGCAACATATCTATATGAAAGTGACATGTAGTAACGATTGTCAAAACTTTGAATCATTTCTTTTTCCATATTTCGTTAATAGCTCATATTTTCCAGACGGCTACATGGATCTGCTAAGTTCACTAACCCCAAGCGATATTAACAACAACAGATTCTAGGTCATTAAAAATCATTATGGAAAGTTTGTGTTAGAAAATAGATCATGAATCATCGAGTCTGGGGCTACATGGCTAGAATTCAACTTAGGTTATGTATTTAAGATCAATTAAATTCATTAGATAAGTTTCATATATTATAAAGAAAGTTTTGTTCTCTACTTGACTAAAACTGTGACATCCTTTGTATCTTGAAGCTAATTATGATATTTTACTCTTTCTACGCATCACAGGCAATCTATTACAAAAGACAAGTGGAAAAGGACTGAATGCTGGCTGACAAAGAATATTCGAAAATGCCACCGACACTTGCTTGTTTCGTGGCCATTATTATCCGGAAAAACGTTTAGCAAGCATTAATATATAGCTGATAGAAATCTTCGCCTTAATTTTCAAATACACGATCAATTGGTAGATATCCTAATATTGAACTATAGGCCCATACTCGACTGTGTCTTTAAGTTCGAATTAGTAAAGAGAAAGTTTCTGTATGATATCAAGACATTGTGGGCGATTCCAACTTTGGAATCAATCAGATATCAATGTTGGATCCAGAACAGATCATCAATAACAAGAAGAATGGAACTACATGAGAATACCAGAAATGTGTTATCATTTTGCGATTAACATTGTTGATTGCAATAGAAATCTGATGATTACGTAGAGATCTACTTGTATTCGGAGGTGTAGGGTAAATGCGAGTAATACCGGTATGAATATAGTTGACCGATGGCGAGTCGGTTTTGTCGTGGCGCGTCAAACTTAAATGGATCAATAGAAGGACAAGAAATTCAAGTTAAGAAGCTAAAGAATCGAATAATTGTGAAGTGTCAATTGCTATTGTGAAGGCTCTCAATGGACCATAAGTAAGGACAATGCAACCGACTTTTACTCCAATCATATAGTCTTAGATCATGACGAACTTTCTAGTGACGCTATTCCAATGACCGTTTCTATAATCAATTGCATCAAGTTAAAATTTTTGATAGCCCAAGTAAGCACGAACTATTTGCTGTAAGCGCACACAATTTGAATAATTACGCAATCAATACTCTACAAGCAATTATGACAGATTGTAGACAGAGTCCTTAAAGACACCCTCCAGAGACTCGCACATAAATTTACAAAGCTATTAGCAACAGCGGAAGAGTTGCAATCAAACTGATGAAGTCCGAAAAGATTGAAGGTGTACTAAGGATTAAATAAAATCAACTTCTGATGGGTTAAATAAACACAAATGAAGAATCTGCCATGCTTCATTGATGAGCAAGGAAATCGATGGAGGAAACAAACTGTGTGATTGAGTATGAAACCAAACAGCATTAGTAATAAACAAGATATAAAGAATCTATAAACAATGAACTTATAAATCAAAGCGATTCAACGATTTGCAAAGACAAAGTAAATGTCAAGAGCATGAGTTGTCAAAGTATGATATTTTATAAAAAGATCAAAAGAGGATCCATGCTCCCAAAAAGGGAAATAGGATGTATTTGATGGCTCTGCTGACATCATGAAATTCAGAACCATTCTTAGAGTCGTTTGAAACGATAGTTTAATGAGCTAACCGATAATAAGCCTGAGAAATTTCCACTATCTAGAAATGTAGGCAAGAAATCTGCCGAAACAAATTGTTAAACATAAGACTGCCGAGCAGGAGCGTTCCCACACATCATCGAACAAGGTAGAAATTGTCACATTTTCTGAAAAACAATTTTTATTGTCGCTCTTCGATGAAGAACAGGCAAGGATGTTTAACATGCCTAATTTACGAGGAGCAGACGGACACAAAAAGTCACAGATCTTTAATATATGCAGAAAGGCAACCTAATTATGCAAGATCAGTAGACTCTTGCAACTGGTACAGCTGACGCAAGCGAAAGTTGCGTTCATTCTGAACAAATGGACCGTTCGTTTCGAAAAAAGGTTAGACAAGGAAACTGCTTGCAATTTTTGAGGTAAAAAGAAACATCATCGTTGAACGAATGCTTCTTTCTTCGAAATCGAAGTCTCCCGAAGACAGACGAATTTTTCGTGAGAGAAAACGGCACTCTGCTTTGGATGCCTCTGCACTGACACTATTCTAAGGTATGTAAACAAAGAATTTAGAGTCAAATCTGCAATGAAGAACCATCCATCTTCGCTTCATGTCGACGATAATCGTAGAATAAAAGTTCAGAGCACGATGATAATTTTGAAGTAGAAGCAATTTCAGCACTTGGTAAAGAAAATCGAAGTAAAGCAAACATGGGCCGGTAGCGATCAGAGGCAGCGCCTTGTCACTAGTGCCTGTACGAGTGCGGGCCGTTTGAAGTAAGTGATCGCAAGTGGCGATAACTGTGTGCTGACTCCGATAACTTCAGCTCTGACTGTTTAACTTTACTGCGGATCTTGCTAAGCATTTTTGGTGGTAAGCGTGACAAAGCGACAAACAAACTTAACTACTATGGAGAAAACATTCAGTAACAAAGAAACTTACCGTTATTCGTAATCTACAAGTATCAGAGACTAATCAAAATAAGTTCATAAATATTCACTCTGTATACTCTATGCCCTGAGTTTGCCCGTTACCAAGGATGAAGATCCCAAGTTAGGAGTCAAACCACAAAATGAAAGCATTTAGGGGACTTGCCAATTGTCCTATATCAGACGCAGATGTCGATTGATGTATAAGGGCAAAGTGTCCCCGAGGCAATGAACCCTCTGGGGTATTTTGATGCTGGTAAAGATGAGACCTGTGCACCCAGTTACACGTTTTTGGGGATGGGCAAAAAATGGAGCAATTTTAAAAAACAATGGCAGGAAAAAAAGGAATGCGAATACAAGTGAATAAAAAAAACAAATGTACATTTTGAAGAATATTAGCAACTGAAGCTTGATGTCCATGTGCTCAAATGATTTTTGATGATACTAATGCCGTCGGTAAAGGGTCTCCAACTGCTGAAGACGATTTATGGAAAGCATCGGAGCATGAATTCAGTGCATCGCTGAAAGATGGTCATTACCAAATCCGATTGCTGTTCGTGACGAAAACTCGAATCATCCAGATAATCATCAAGCAAGCAATTAAAGCTCTTGTACTACTTAAAAATGACTGCCTTGAAAAAAATGATCTTCTACATCTTGACTACAAGTCCTTTATAAACGATAATGATCTAAGAAGGATTACGCAGAAGAGGGTTCCCAAAGTCTGAAAGTAAAGACAACAAACTCTCCTGGTACAATCACTCTCCTCACAGCGTACATCTTAAAACAAAAAACAAATACGAGCAGTTTACCTTGTCGCTGAAATATTAAGTATTTTGCTTCTGTTTGCACGGGACCTGACATGAACTAATAACCTCCTCAGTGTACTATTGATTTGTCAGTTTACTTTTGCGGAACTCGCTGCCGTATTTTCTGGTCACATAGTAGAAAATGTTTCACCAAGAAAAAGTTCCTGTTATGATCCGCAACTTTATGTACATTTCCTAGTTGTTTACCAGATGGAAATTTGAAAAACAACCTGCTACTTATCGTCTGACGTGCGATGTATATGATTGTTTTCGTCACCAAGTAGTGCAAACCTAGCATTGAGAAAAGCTTTAGCGACATGCAAGGAAAACGGTGACATTGCTGAATTACTGGAAGCCTCAATTTTAAACGTAGAATTATCTTCCTTTTGATCTGTTGACAGCAAATTGATCACGAGGCTTAGTCTGATTCAAACTGCAAAAGCCTGCTGGTATGAATGGAGGATTAAATTTGGACAAAGCAATTCATTCGACTTTACCGAGTCTATTTCTGATGAAAATACTTGCAACTGAAACTCAAAAGAGCAAAAACATTGACGGATAAATCTGCTTCAATTCAAAAGAGCACTAGTTCAAAATGAATATGGTATCTGATACATTTGGTTTCTAAAATGAAGTTAAATAACAAACCCCAAAAGTTTATTTCATCACTAGACGAAGTATTTTATCCTGGATTTTCTCCGTAAGCATACCATTCAGTTTTGCATCTCCAGTCATTCAGATTGTGAAAATTGTATCAAGAACTCGTAAATAACTGATCTAATCTAATCTCAGCTGCTATCTGTACAACTCTATGCCTGCATTAATATCAGTGTACACATTAGCATGCACAATATAAAGGGTAATGGGTTCTCGGCTAAAAACACAGCGCCATAAGAGAATGAAGTGTGTATTCAAACAGGAACATATTCAAACAAAGTTTAACGAATGAAAATATGTCCCAAATCTCAAAGAGTGAAGAATATTACATCTCCTCCCTTTCCATAAATCACGGAGTAAGGGATCCCGTCTGCAAATAAGTCACTAAGTACGGTGAAATATGTCATACAAGTATATTGGTCCTTCTTCCTGGAAACGTGTTTGTTTCCGGTGCCCCTCCGCTCAATTGCTCGTGGTTTCAGTTTCGTCGCTTGGTTGTGTTCGATAGTCCTCTCCTGAATCGTCTCGTCCTCGGTGCCGTTTCTCACGTCCCTCGCTCCTTCTACACAACTTCGTTCTCGTCCTCCCTGGATCGGTTCTCCTCGTCACGGTCCTGATTCCCCCTGGATCGGTTCGGTCGTCTCGGACGAGTTCTTCTGGATCGTCCTCATCGTGTCTTTGGTCTCCCGGTTCTACAATCGGTTCTATTGTCTGCCAGTTTCGCTCTCTTGAACCTGCTCGCATTCCATCATTAACCCTCGATAGATCGTCTCGTACCGTACGTTGATCTTCTTCTCGCCCTTGACGCTGGATCCGTCCGTCTTCTCGATGGTGTACAAGTTCGGTATCGTAATAGGAGTGGACCATTTTTGTCTCTCTTTCTACTGTTTTCAACGTACCGTGAATCCCCGATAAATGAATCGTGGATCGTGGTGATCCTCTTATCTTTATAGTTTCTAATCTGTTTTTTTTTTTCTTAACTTCTGTCTATCTCATTAAATGGTCTGGTCTCTATCACTGCTCGGGTTCATCCTCAAAGGGTTCTAGCCATAGAGCTTTGTCCGGGACCTTTCTACCCATGAGTGCCTCGTAGGGTTTAGATTCCTGTAGCAACATGTAGGTGGACCTAAAACCCCATCAACATCTCCCTGGACAACTAATCTTCCAATTTCGTCCTTCTAAGTGGCTCTTCTCTCAGCTTTGTTTAAGGTCGTCATAAAACTCATCAGCATCCACGCGCCGTTCGCTCTGGGGTGCTCTGGCGTAACACGGTGGTGTGAAATCCTTGCTTCATCGGCGAAGTTTGAGAACATCTCAGATTGAAGGGGGGTCCGTTAACTGATATGACAGTTTTAAAACCTGGGGGGGGAAGACCGTGGGTTGCTGAAAATTTTTGTGATGCTTCTTCAATGGTGAGGGACCTGATGCCGTAGAGTAGACAAATTTCGACTACTGGGTACCGAGTTCGTAAGTTCTATCACAACTAAATTGTAAATGCCCGTCGGGGTTAGGGGTCCCCCAAATCCAAGTCGAGACTGGTAGATGGCCATGGCTCATTAGTATCTTGGTTAATCTTGGCTGGTACTCTCTAAGGTCATCGGTTGCAGGTCTGGGCATGGGTGACAGTTTTTGATTGTGTTTTTCTCTACTAGTTTGGTTAATGTTTCTTGAACCAGTACTTGTCACGTATCATGCTCTTCGTCCTTCGTCATCCCGAAATGGCCCATTTTAATGAGACTAATTGAGAATCCATTTTCTGAAGTTTCATCTGGAATTATAATCTGATTCATCCTTGAAGTGGAGCCCGTCAGCCTCATAGATTTCTGTCTTAAACTATAGAACGGTATGACATCGGGTATCCCTTCTCATCAGCTTCCCATGATTCGCTCCTTATGGCTTCTCTTCAGCTTCTGCAGTTTGTGGGATCTCTAGCTGTTTTCTTTTCTAATCTCGTTCAAGCCGTGTTCTCCATCCGATTAACTATGCATCTGATATATCTTTCGGTGGAGACTGAAACTGTCCTCAGTTTAATGGATGCCATTGAGCGGTATAAGTTCCAGGGGTCTCTTTCATTCTCTGCCCGGTTCGTAGATCATCTTCATAGTACACATCCTGGCATGTCCATGATCCACCACTCAAGACGTGGTGGTAAGATTCACTTTCGACCTTGTTGAAAGGGGAAGTGGAATCAGTTGCTTGTGCGAACCAAACTATCTTGAACTTTCGGTGCACCTAGCAAGTACTTGCGAAATCTGAGTTTAGCCCATCGACGCTTAACGCATCTTCTCGTCTGGCTGAAAGTTACTCTCTGAGTTAGAAGACATCTACCTCTAATGAAATAACTGGCTTACCTGATTCTGTCTTCTGGAAGAAATCCGCCGCTAACTTCATGAACCCGCTCAGTCTCACGATAATAGGGTATCTAGGGTTAAATAATTGCCACGGAAGCATCACTGTATGCCTCTGTTTCAGTATCTCAAAGCTTGTCTTTACCTCGCGTCCACTGAATTTCCTTTATCATTCAGGTTAGTTACGAAGTGGAGCTGTCAGGTCGAGTAGTTATTATGAATTTTGACAAATAACCATCATTCCAAAGAAAACTGCGGACTTCAGACTTAGATTCCGTATGCTCATTCCTTGATGCTTTGACTTCTCAGGAGGCCGTCGCAGTCCATCGTCAAGAACTTTATAGCCGCAAAATTCTATCTCTTCAGACCCAACCAGACATTTCTGACGTTGAAATGTATGCCAAAATCTCTCGCTTGATTTAAGGACCTGTTTCAGAAGCTTTACCATACTCCTCTTCGGCTCAGCCGCCAGATGCATGTCGTCTCTATGGTTTCAAACAGTTGGGATATTGCCGAATATTCGGTAAACAACTTCGTCGAACTATCTTGGCTGAATTTCGCTCCATATCAATCTGTTTGGCGCATGTTGCCCCAAGGTGTGCTGAACGAGGCCATTTTCTCGACTTAGTATGAAGCTAAGCTGTGTAACCTTGAATTTCATGTCAAGGGCGAAATATCTTGCATTCACTGAATTTGGTGGGCAAAGTCCTTCGCCTGTTGTGCCCTGAGAGAAACGTTCTTTCCTGGCCTATTTTGCTCTCAGATCAGAAATATGCATGCACGATCATAGGACAGTAAATCTAGTTCATCTCGTATCTTGGCTTCCGCATGATGACGAATGGTAACACCAACTAAATGCATTTCATATCTGGAGACGCGCTCGAAAATTCCATTTTCTACAACATTCATCTAGCAAAGCTTGAGAGCCTTCTGGAATTAGAATGACGGTCTGGCTTCTGTCGATCGTCTGCGTCATCTTTCATTGAAGTGTGCATATATCTCGAGTCATTCTCTTTCTCGTATGTGCCAGGCCACTTCAAACTTCCTCCGTACTCCGCTAATATTGCCTCGCATCTGTAAGCTCATTCTTCAATGAGGCTATCCTGAGGTGATTCTCGCAGGTCGAATTTACCGTGGGGTTTATCTTCATCAACTTCCCTAATTTTTCTAGTGTCTCTGCCTAGTAGGTGAGATTTAATTATATGATTTTAAAATAACATCTCACGATTATAATACATTTTTTCATTTTATTTTTAAGGATTATGATCCTAGATTATTTTCATATTATTATTTTAAAACATTATTATATTGGAAGGATTTTAAATAATTTTATAAAATTCATTATTACTAAATTATCTATCTCATTTATTGCTCTATCCTCTATCTGCCCTGACGATAACGAATTTAGCCAGTCGTTTCCGCAAGTTATTTTTGATAGTGTCTCTATCTCACCCCCTCAATAAAAGCTCTTCTGAACGCTTTCCAACCTAACAGTGGAAGGTTTCAGTACTATGTACTTGATGATCTGTTGGTCATGCTTTGAACTGGTGCTCCATCCATACATTGAACTTCTGAGCCTGTGTCATGTTCTATAAGTGATTTCACAACTGCACATGAACATAATAAATTTGTCAAATTTCTGGGATTTCTTTTGCAATTGCCTATCTGTTTCAACGCGAAAAATCATCAACTAACTATCTCGTTCACTGCTTCTTCCAAATCCAAACGGATTTCTTCTGCTATAAACTTCTGCACTGAAACTGTTAGCTTCTGAATTACAACATTTGGCACCAGGTTTCAACCCTGCCGCACTTATGACATTCTTCCGTACCAGGACAATTTCCCCATTCTCACGTGTGAGCTTGACTTGATTATTGACCAGCTGTGGGACATTGACTTGCCTGATGCATATGACTTGGATGACTTGCCACCCCTGCTGACCTGATGCCTGTGTCTGCAAATGTGATTGACCCATTGTGGATGGTTGACTACTGCACTAACAACTACTAATTGCTGCTTCTGCCTTGCCGTACTCCCAAATGGTCTGCTTGTGAGGACATCCCTGTGATTACCGGCTGATGTTGAAGCTTTGGCTGCCATCTGTGCTGTAATGTGCCTTCTGATGACATGTGACTGAGCTTACATCACCCTAAAAGGCGTATGCTGAGTTGACCAACAAGTGCATGATGGAACTTCCTATGATGTATGATGCCCCCTGGCAGGATGGGTGTGATGTTGGACTGCTAACTGTTTGTGACTTCTATGACGACAGTGTACCAACTGATGATGTAAATTGATTGACTATTACATTGAACCTGCACTGGCACTGATGCTGATGGCCTGTCAGAAAATCGCCCATGGCCTGCCCATGGGACTATGTTGACTTCTGCATACCTATCACACCTAATCCTATCTCCTTGATGCTTGACGCTCTGTGAGACTGCTTGTTAACCTGACAACTGTGTGCCCATTCGTAGACTATTGAGACCTACTCCCTGGCTGACCATGAACACATGACTTATTGAATGTCATAACTACAAATATATTAGTGACTCTTTTGTTATGACATGTATGATGACTGACTTTCAATTCACCAGACTGATGACATGTAGAGATCTATGATTCCCTAAACATGCCCTGCAACTGATTGACACACTCAACTTGACAATCACCTAACCCTCTGTCCAATTGATGACTCATTCTGTATTTGCATGACCTGACCTTAAATGTGCTTTGCAATCTTACTGCCTGCAAACTCTGCTGTGACCAGCACATGGTAAAAGATCTATGACTGTTCTGATGGACCTGTGTGTTGTGAACACCTTGACTGATTACTGACTTGACTGTGTGAGACATTGACATATGAACATCTTGTGACTTTCGTAGGTCATACTCACACTGAGACTCTGCCTAGCCTTATCTTGGAAAATCTGACTGAAACTGACAATGATACATTTGATAACCAATGAGTGCCAAAATTTGTGCATTGCACTGTGTTAACTGGTACTATTCTGTTGACACTGATCATTTAGTGGCATTCTCTGGTTTTGCACATTTGACACTGACTATGCTAGACATTGACTGCCATTCGAACTGTTGTGAAGTGATACTTGATTGACTGGACAATTGAACAGCATTGAATTAACAACTTCTCCTGGTGACTGAAGTACATTGTGCTTGATTGTTGAATGACTATGAACTTTACACCTATCACTCCTGCAACTGAAACTGTCTTATGCAGACTGTTATCGACCTTGTGAACCACATGAAGCAAAGCTTACTGCTGAAACTGGCTGGATCCGACAAGATTGTGAACAGTCATGATTGACGACCATCTAGACATCTATGTTAAAAACTTGACATGACCCTACCACACTTGCCATGACATGAATTGTTGACTCTTTGCTGCTTGACCCATGAACTTGCTTGTTGACATCATTGCTTGAACGTGACTCCCTGTATGCGTTTACATCTTGATGACTTTGTGTTTTGGCTATGCTATTTACCTGTCTGATTTGAGCCACCTTGCTGTCATCAATAACCTATTGATTGTGTGTGCACCCTCTATGCCCCTCGTCCTCTGCATGGTGCTTACCCTTGTTCTATGCTGACTAGGATCGGCTGTGTGAACGACATGTGCTTCTTATGTCCTCACTTGCAGTGCTGGTCCACTGCACTCTGCTGATGCTGTTTTTGAATGTTTAAAAAACCTTAACTTCCTGCGACTGCATCTTGGTTAGGTTGTCATTAACATTGATGGATGAATGCCTTGAACTTATAGACTGAACTGTGCTGGATGATCAAACTGACTTAGTGCCTTGCACTTGACCCTAAACTTCACTGTAATTTTTTAACTATTGACCTCTGAGACCTGACTAACTGCAACATGCTGGCTGACATCTGCCTCTTGTTTGCATGTGGAAACCTGACTGTAACTGACTGACTGACTGTGTCCGTCTGCTGTGTGGCGACTCTGTCTTTGACCGCCCTCTGACTGTATGAAACCTCAACATTTTGACTGACGTGCTGTATTGACTTCATGACTATACCTGTGATACTATACTTGATCTCCCCTTATGGACACTCATGAATGCTCTCCAAATTGCTGAACAACTGCCTCATGTGATCACATCCGCTGTGACACTTGAACCACTGCGCCCCCGCCCTTGTACTTGCTTTGAACTGGTCTGATGATACTACTGTAATGTATACTGCTTGACCTTGCCTAACTCTTGAGTGTTGACTGTGCACGTGACATTACACATGACATCATGAGATGAAGACATGACTATGTTCCTAATGATAACTGTTTATGTAATACGTGACCCCTTGCACCACTTTGACCCACTTGATGTTGACCTCTGATGATACTTTCTGACACTGCGACTGCCTCTGGATAATCCTGTCTGTCTTTGAACCCTCTGAGATTCCATACTCCAAATGAATGTTGGCGAACTGATGTTGGTGTAATCTTGACTGTGATGCTTCTGTTGACTTATGCGCTACTCTTTGAACTTCTTGCGAATAAGTGTGGATACACATGGTGCTGATATTGGTCTGTACTGTGATTACCTGACCATGACTAATCTTCATGTCTTGCATAGACATCTGACCTGACTTCATGACTGCTTATATGACTAATACCTGACCTGAACTGAGACTTTGACCATCCAGATACTCTTGATCTATGATGGAATGACATCTGATCCTTGTTTAATGTGACTTAACTAATCGCCCAGAACTTAAAAAACCTGAATGTTTGAAACATACTGTCTTCTACTCGACGTTGCATATGCTGTATCACCGTGTCTGTGTACTATGAACGTCTGAAATTGACCACAAAAACCGCAGGTCCTGTTTTGGTTTGGCCTTGCTAAAAAAAGGCCCTTGCGTTTTCGACTATGGACATTGTCTGAATTTCGCGAAAGGTTTTTGGAATCCCTATCTTCCGATAATTCATGTCGTTAAGTTGTCGTTATGTCATCTTCCATCTGCTCCTTCCTCTAAAGCCTGGTCGAGTTTCCATCTTTTATTCACAGCGTTTTTGATAATGTCCTTGTCAACAGAGTTTGAATAATGTGCTTCAAATCCTATCCTCACTATCAACAAAATTCACATAATTGGCTTTTCTCTAAGCCGCGCAGCATAATTACCCAATTGGTTTCATTGCCTATTGGGTGCATCTAGTTAAATCAGAAACTTCATGTGCTGGGTACTAATGCTTTCTCATGGAAATGACTGTCTAGCTTACATTTCAGGTGTAAGTGTATACATCTTTTTGTCAATCCTTGGGTAAAGTGGATGGGGTCTGGGAGGTGCTTAGCCCAAAACGCCTTACTTTCTGGCCCCCCCTGTCCCCCGTAAATCAGAACAGCATCCCTTCTATCTTCTGGATCACTAATCCTAACGAAATCTGAATTCAGTTTCAATCCCCTCTATCCCCACTCTTCACCACTGCATGCCTGTGGCAGCAGCAATCGCCGCTAGGGTGAAAAGGTGTAGGCTCTTAAATCACGGTTATCTGTTGCTGTAGTAGCCGTTTTCCGTCGCCATTGTAATATCTGATCTAATCTAATCTACAAGCTGACTATCTTTACAACTCTATGCTGCATTAATCAGTGTTACACATTAGCATGCACAATATAAAGGGTACATGGGTTCTCGGCTAAAAACACAGCTTACAACGCAATAAAGAGAAAAGTGAGTGTGTATTCAAACTCTGCTGACGAAAGTGTCGACTGGGATGAGGCCCTTATCAGTCGAACAAGAAAAAATTGAAAGGACTGGATAACTGAACTTCCGAAATTACTACTTATGAAATTCAAAGATGATATTGGCCCTTGGGGCTTTAAAAATGGGCAATGTTTAAATTCATATATTTTGTGACGGAAGTGTAATATGGTTTATGGAGCTTTGTTGGAATATGCTAGCTTCACAAAATTCTCATGATAATTTTCCATGGCTCCATAGTTATAGCGGAAGGCTCGAACTTGTCCAACTTCGACGGTACAATTGTATTAGCAACACAAGACGTTTCGCTCTGAGGCTTGGTCACTTGTGATTTGACATATTGCACAGAAGCATTGCAAAGACCAGCATTGAGGACTGTTTACCTACATAGAAAACAATCTATTTCTATGGTTTACTAACTGTTAGATAAAAAAGATGATAGGGTAGATAGTACTTAAGAACAAAGCTAGAGAGTAGAGAGATAAATGAAATTATTTACAAAAAAGTTAGTAAACAAATGGAGTTAAGCATGGAAGTACAGAAAAGGTTAAAAATTCACTTTGTATACCACAACATTTTTGAACCTATACAATGATTCGTAGAGTACAGATGGAGGAACTTTTGGCTATGTACAACGACTCGAGATTACGTCTCTTATCACAGTTTTTTTTAAGCATTCTCATGCCTCCTCGACCTCGTCCCAACAAAATGTCTCATCACTCCAAATAGTATCCTATTAATGTACATACCTTTTTAAAGTGCATCTTAACAGCCAGAAAAATTGCTGCTATGAGACGTGTGCTCTTTGATTCTCGTTTGACAACCGATCCTACCGGAGTTTTCCCGCACTACCTATACACCATTGGCAGAGCTTACAAGTAATTTTATAAACAACAAATTTTTTTTATATACAAATTTGCTTACGAGCAGAAGAACACATGTAGCACAAGTTGTCTTTGCATCTCTTGGAATTCTTTCGGGGGATGAACAGAGTCTCTTGACACAGTTTCCAGAGGTGAAACACAACCTTTTCACTTTTTTCGTTCAGATTCGTTCCTCCCTCAGTAAGTTCCGACAATCCTTCGTTTGTGGATTTCATCCACGAAAGGAACTTTGAGTGAAAAACTGGTTTCTTCGAATTTGTTTCCTTTTGGGTGAGGCCTTCTGCGATCCGATTTGAAAATGTGCAATGGTTTTCAGGATGAAATTCAAGGGATAACCATTTCTTAAGAATCTCTGCTTAATCAAAATCAATGGAATGGGACATAGTTGATATCGTTTGTTGAACGTGATTTTGCCCTATGCAATTCACCCCAATCAAAAAATATTTCTTTTTCGAGAACGTGGATGGGGTCCCATGAGATTCCCATGGATAAAATGGATCCACTATGCAACTCCTTCATGTACAGCCGCGAATGAAATCGAATTGTCGACCATAGCGATTTCACCAAATCCAGGAAAGGAGAGAAAATCCATCGGAATTTGGCAATTCATCTAGTGAATTTGATGCATTTGTCTCACCGTGTTGCATATCTCCAAAATATAATCCAGGGAAATGTTGTTAGGCCATATAACAAATACATCATCTATATAACGCTTCCACAAAATACTGGGACAAGATAAGCAATTCAATATCTTGTTTTCAATGTAATCCATATAGATAATTGCGGCGACCGGAGCCAATGGGTTTCCCATAGATAATCTCTCTGAGCGCGTTCCAATTTGTGAAAGCTGGTTAAGATAGTCATAATGCTCAAATGGATCCATTTTTCATTTGTATGCATATAATGGTGAGTCTATAGCTTTATCGGTGAATGATCGAAACACTGCTGTCTGACTGAAGTTCTAAGGATTTTTCGTTCCTTTCATGTCAACGTCAGACAATTATCATATTCTACTTCAGTGATTGGTCGATACAAACAATGTCTGTCTTATCCACAGCTTTAACCCACCCCCTCAGCGTGGTTATATTTTGCTGGTTAAGTTTGCAGTTTACTGCGGGGTTATCCTTATGGATAAGTTGGTACATACGAAACATTAACATGAAGGATGAGTCAGAGTTTACTCATAGTTTATTTAGTTGGTGCATACCATCGTTGGTTAGATTAAAAAGGTTAACCGCCCCCTGCGGTTAGTGTATTAACCGCGCAGCTTAACTGTTGGTGCATACGGCCCTAAGAAGACAAGATTTTTCACGCTGATATGAAGCTCGACATGACGGCCCGTCAGTTTGTATCACTTTCTCCAACCGGACCACTGATATTCCTCCATCGTCTTGTGTCGCATCTCGTCAGTCACTTCGCCGAAGCAGGTCATAATGCGCCTCCTATCATTTCACGTGATGTCCCTCCGGACGAGTACGTTAGACTTGGATTTTACAAGTTCAGGAAAAAGTCACAGGGCGCCAGATCCGGCGACCGCAGCGGAATCTCTGTTCTCACGTGGCAGGCAGACTTTTCATCCAATAACCATTGCTGAACCGCTCGACTCCAAGGATGCATAAAAATGATTCCTGCATGAAACATGAGTCTCTCCTCCCTAGGCCGATCGCCTCACTGCTGACAAAATTGCTACCGTTAGCATAGCTAAGTAGTAAGCCCTCACCATTGCAGTTTTGTCAAAGAGGAATGGTCCAATGATTCCTTCATCCAAATAGCCACCCATACAATTGCTTTCTCAGTTGATATCCTCATTACCCCTCCCGAGTTCTGTTCAACTATGCTGGTGCAATCAAGACACTTCGAGCACTGTTTTATCAGCGCCGCATGCCACCTTCTAATAGAACCGTCTGACGGAATCGAGTCATGTCGTGCTTGCAGAATTCAGACTACGAAGCTTGCGCTGCACCAAAACACTGCTCTGCATTTAATCAAAACACACCACACACTTTGAGCGCTCTCTTGTCGTGAACAACATGCTCTATTGATGGAAATTAAAGAATTCTCGTGATTATAAGTTTGAATCACACCTGTTGCCCCTACTTTACAGGAAAGTACAAATTTTAAAATTTTCCAGTCAATTCAACATATGATGATGTTGTTCCATTCTAATCAGAAAGCTAGGCTGTGTATGCAGTCTGCTTTCCCACGTTTTCTAACATGTTGGTGTCATGAACGGATCGTTAGAAAGACTGCCAGATTCTCTCATAAGGGAAGAACTGGTATAAAACATCAATAACAAATTTTGACATTCTAACTTTTATTACAGATATTCGGACCCTTGAAAACTTTTCACTCTCCTTAGTCTTATCACTCTTAAAATTTAATAAAGAAGATGCTTTTGACTAGCCTATAGTTAAAATAAGACATACATGCATACAAAACTGTAGCATGTCAGAAAAACGCAAATTACATGTTAGCAAGTAGCTTGTGTAAAAATTTCATAGAAAAATGGCAGTAGTAACATAAAAAGTTATAAGCATTATAATCAGCGGTTTTATATGGCCCACCCTGTACAATGGGTTCCCTTAATCACTTCGATTTCTTTGTGAAATAGTTGTCTCTTGAACATACCTTGTAGATTGCCATTCTCCATCCTGCAGATCATCTCTATGCTTAAAGAACTCTCTAATTTCGTCTTCATCTTGCCGAGACTATTTTTGATTTTGCATAATCCACTTGAAAACCCTTTTTCAACACATGATGAAGACTCCAAGAACTCAAGAAGCATTGCTGTTTGGGGTTTATTGCAGTTCTCTGTAAAACAGTATTTAGTAACTGTCTTCGCAACTTTCAACTCAGGATCATCGACATCCATTTCGATTGAAATATGGAGCACCTGGCCAATTCGATTTCGTAGTCATGATGGAAAAGTAGGTCCGATATTTCCCATTCATCCAATTTGATAAGTCGGGGATACTTCTACACCTCAGCTGGCATGATCAGAGTGGGATTCCTTTTCGAAGGGAATATATCTCCATTGTTTTGGGGTGTGTATGTTATCTGATAAATGCTACTCTGTTCGAAACGAATCGGTGAGAAGCGACATTTTACATTTCGTTATGTACTTTAATACAGTAGTATAGTCAGTCCAAATTTGAAATTCTGCATATATTCATGATTTCAGGAAAGTTCATTTGAAGGCAATACACTTGATTTGTACAAGCCAATCTGGGCCAGCAGTCTCATTCCAATTCGAAAGTATAGTAATGGGTCAGAGTGTGACACAGTTACGAAAGGCATTATGGTAGGGATTCCACGTATCCGGTTTGGTTTAATGAAAGGAAAAAGAGGTTCAACTTCGACGGATACAATTGTATTAGCAACACAAGACGATTTTTCGCTTCTGAGAGCTTGGCTCACTTGTGATTATGACATTTGCACAGAAGAATTGCCATTGCAAGACCAGCATTGAGGACTGTTTACTCTACATAGAAAACAATCTATTTCTATGGTTTACTAACTGTTAGATACAAAAAAGATGATAGGTAGAATAGTACTAAGAACAAAGCTAGAGAGTAGAGATGATAATGAAATTATTTACAAAACAAGTTAGTAAACAATGGAGTTAAGCATATGGAAGTACAGGAAAAGGTGAAATTCACTTGTACACAACATTTTTACCTATACAATGATTCGTTAAGTAACAGATGGAGGCAACTTTGGCTACTGTACAACGACTGAGATTACGTCTCTATATCACAGTTTTTTAAACATTCTCATGCAAGAGTTTGTCCCACAAAATGTTATCACTACAAATAGTATTCCCTATAATGTACATCTTTAAAGTGCCATCTTCAACAGCAGAAAAAAATTGCTGCTATGAGACGTTCACGTGTGCCTCTTTGATTCTCGTTTGAACCGATCTACCGGTTTCGCCTACATACACCAAATGGCAGAGCTTACAAGTAATTTTATAAACAACAAATTTTTTATTACAAATTTGCTTACGAGCAGAAGAAGCACATGTAGCCACAGTTTGTCTTTGCATCTCTTGGATTCTTTCGGGGGATGACAGAGTCTCTTGACACTGTTTCCAGAGGTGAAACACAACTTCACTTTTTCGTTCAGATTCGTTCTCCTCAGTAAGTCCGACATCCTTCGTTTGTGGATTTCATCCACGAAAGGAACTTTGAGGAAAAACGGTTTCTTCGAATTTGTTTCCTTTTGGTGAGGCCTTCTGCGATCCGATTTGAAAATGGCAATGGTTTTCAGGATGAAATTCAAGGGATAACCATTTCTTAAGAATCTCTGCTTAATCAAATCAATGGAATGGGAATAGTTGATATCGTTTGTTGAACGTGATTTTGCCCTATGCAATTCACCCCACAAAATATTTCTTTTTCGAGAAGTGGGTCTATGAGATTCCCATGGATATTGGTGGCTATGCATCACTTGATGTTTCCAATCTATATGGCAATGTTCCGCGTTGTGACTCAGACGATGAGCCTGGTATCTACACTGTAATGGAGGAATTCCTTATAAATTATTCTTGCATGGATGAGATGCTTATGCAAATTCACATTCCTGACATAATGGCGCTTATCAAACTAGCTTTGGAAAATGACTATATTATCTTTGAACAATCAGTTTTTAAACAAACGAGTGGATTATCTATGGGAAACCCATTGGCTCCGGTTCGCCGCAATTATCTATATGGATTACATTGAAAACAAGATATTGAATTGCTTATCTTGTCCCAGTATTTGTGGAAGCGTTATATAGATGATGTATTTGTTATATGGCCTAACAACATTTCCCTGGATTATATTTTGGAGATATGCAACACGGTGAGCAAATGCATCAAATTCACTAGTGAATTGCCAAATTCCGATGGATTTTCCCTTTCCTGGATTGTGAAATCGCTATGGTCGACAATCGATTTCATTCGCGGCTTTACATGAAGGAGTTGCATAGTGGATCCATTTATCCATGGGAATCTCATGGACCCACTTCTCGAAAAAGAAATATTTTGTGGGGTGAATTGCATAGGGCAAAAATCACGTTCAACAAAACGATATCAACTATTCCCAGTCCATTGATTTGATTAAGCAGAGATTCTTAAGAAATGGTTATCCCTTGAATTTCATCCTGAAAACCATTGCCATTTTCAAATCGGATCGCAGAAGGCCTCACCAAAAGGAAACAAATTCGAAGAAACCGTTTTTCCTCAAAGTTCCTTTCGTGGATGAAATCCACAAAACGAAGGATGTCGGACTTACTGAGGAGAACGAATCTGAACGAAAAAGTGAAGTTGTGTTTCACCTCTGGAAACAGTGTCAAGAGACTCTGTTCATCCCCCGAAAGAATCCAAGAGATGCAAAGACAACTGTGCTACATGTGCTTCTTCTGCTCGTAAGCAAATTTGTAATAAAAAATTTGTTGTTTATAAAATTACTTGTAAGCTCTGCCATATGGTGTATGTAGGCGAAACCGGTTGATCGGTTCAAACGAGAATCAAAGAGCACACGTCTCATAGCAGCAATTTTTCTGCTGTTAAGATGCACTTTAAAGATGTACATTATAGGGATACTATTTGTAGTGATAACATTTTGTGGGACATCTTGCATGAGAATGTTAAAAACTGTGATAAGAGACGTAATCTCGAGTCGTTGTACATAGCCAAAGTTCCTCCATCTGTACTTATGAATCATTGTATAGGTAAAAATGTTGTGTACAAGTGAATTTTACCTTTTCTGTACTTCCATGCTTAACTCCATTGTTTACTACTTTTTTGTAAATAATTTCATTTATCTCTCTACTCTCTAGCTTTTGTTCTTAGTACTATCTACCTATCATCTTTTTATCTAACAGTTAGTAAACCATAGAAATAGATTGTTTTCTATGTAGTAAACAGTCCTCAATGCTGGTCTTGCAATGCTTCTGTGCAAATGTCAAATCACAAGTGACCAAGCTCTCAGAGCGAAACGTCTTGTGTTGCTAATACAATTGTATCCGTCGAAGTTGAACCTCTTTTTCCTTTCATTACCAAACCGGATACGTGGATCCCTACCATAATGCCTTCGAACTTGTCCACTCAGACCCATTACTATACTTCGAATTGAATTGACTGCTGCCAGATTGGCTGTACAAATCAAGTGTATTCTTCAAATGAACTTTCTGAAATCATGAATATTGCAGAATTTCAAATTTGGACTGACTATACTACTGTATTAAAGTACATAACGAAATGTAAAATGTCGCTTCCACCGATTCGTTTCGAACAGAGTAGCATTTATCAGATAACATACAACCCCAAAACAATGGAGATATATTCCTTCGAAAATGAATCCCACTGATCATGCCAGCTGAGGTGTAGAAGTATCCCGACTTATCAAATTGGATGAATGGAAATATGGACCTACTTTTCCATGGACTACGAAATCGAATTGGCCAGGTGACCATATTTCAATCGAAATGGATGTCGATGATCTGAGTTGAAAGTTGCGAAAGACAGTTACTACTGTTTTACAGAGACTGCAAAAACCCAAACAGCAATGCTTCTTGAGTCTTCATCATTGTTGAAAAAGGTTTCATGGATTATCAAAAATCAAAAATAGTCTCAAGATGAAGACGAAATTAGAGAGTTCTTTAAGCATAGAGATGATCTGCAGGATGGAGAAAGGCAATCTACAAGTATGTTCAAGAGACAACATTTCACAAAGAAATCGAAGTGATTAAGGGAACCCATTGTACAGGGTGGGCCATATAAAACCGCTGATTATAATTGCTTATAACTTTTATGTTACTCTGCCATTTTCTATGAAATTTTTACACAAGCTACTTGCAAACATGTAATTTGCGTTTTTCTGACATGCTACAGTTTTGTATGCATGTATGTCATTTTAACTATAGCAGTCAAAAGCATCTTCTTTATTAAATTTTAAGAGTGATAAGACTAAGAGTGAAAAAGTTTTCAAGGGCCGAATATCTGTAATAAAAGTTAGAATGTAAAATTTGTTTGATGTTTTATACCAGTTCTTCCCATAGAAATCTGCAGTCTTTCTAACTATCCGTTCATGACACAACATTGTTAGAAAAACGTGGAAAGCAGCCTGCATACACAGCCTAGCTTTCTGATTAGAATGGAACAACATCATCACTATGTTGAATTGACTGAAAATTTTAAAATTTGTCTTTCCTGTAGAAAGCAACAGATTTCAAACTTATAATCACGAGAATTCTTTAATTTCCATCAATAGAGCATGTTGTTCACGACAAGAGAGCGCTCAAAGTGTGTGGTGTGTTTTGATTAAATGCAGAGCATTGTTTTGGTGCAGCGCAAGCTTCGTACTGAATTCTGCAAGGCACGACATGACTCGATTCCGTCAGACGGTTCCATTAGAAGGTGGCATGCGGCGCTGATAAACAGTGGAAGTGTCTTGATTGCACCACATAGTTGAACAAGAACACGGAGGGGTAATAAGGATATCAACTGGAGAAAGCAATTGTATGGGTGGCTATTTGGATGAAGGAATCATTGGACCATTCCTCTTTGACAAAACTGCAAATGGTGAGCGCTACTTAGCTATGCTAACGGAGCAATTTTGTCAGCAGTGAGGCGATTCGGCCTAGGGGAGAGACTCATTTTCATGCAGGAATCATTTTTATGCATCCTTGGAGTCGAGCGGTTCGCAAATGGTTGGATGAAAAGTCTCCTGCCACGTAGAACAGAGATTCCGCGCGGTCGCCGGATCTGGCGCCCTGTGACTTTTTCCTGAACTTTGTAAAATCCAAAGTCTACGGTACTCGTCCGAGGGACATCACGGAAATGAAGGAGCGCATTATGACTGCTTTCGGCGAAGTGACTGACGAGATGCGACACAAGACGATGGAGGAATATCAGTGTCGGTTGGAGAAAGTGATACAAACTGACGGCCGTCATGTCGAGCTTCATATCGCGTGAAAAATCTTGTCTTCTTAGGGTCGTATGCACCAACAGTTAAGCGCGCGGTTAATACACTAATCGCACGGTTAACTTTTAATCTAACCAACGATGGTATGCACCAACAAATAACTATGGTTAACTCTGACTTCATCCTTCAGGTTAATGTTTCGTATGTACCAACTTATCCATAAGGATAACCCCGCAGTAAACTGCAAACTTAACCAGCAAAATATAACCACGCTGAGGGGGTGGGTTAAAGCTGTGGATAAGACAGACATTGTTTGTATCGACCAATCACTGAAGTAGAATATGATAATTGTCTGACGTTGACATGAAAGGAACGAAAAATCCTTAGAACTTCAGTCAGACAGCAGTGTTTCGATCATTCACCGATAAAGCTATAGACTCACCATTATATGCATACAAATGAAAAATGGATCCATTTGAGCATTATGACTATCTTAACCAGCTTTCACAAATTGGAACGCGCTCAGAGAGAACCTGCAAAACTCGTCCCGATAGAATATTGGATTCGTTTGGCGAAGAGGAATTTAGACAACGATTTCGTTTTACTAAAGCGATTTTTTGTTATCTGGTTCAACTATTTGGGGAAGAATCTAGAGCTGATAGCAAGCGAAATAATCCAGCATCTCTGGAATTCCAATTGCTCTTTACCCTACGATTTTTTGCTGCAAACACATTTCAAATTGTTGATGGTGACACTTTTGGTGTGCACCAAAATACAGCTTGCAGAATAGTTCATCGTGTGTCCAATGTTATTGCTCTTGCTGCTCGTCGGTTTATTCAACTCCCATCTGTACAAGAGCGCCAAGAAATTGCCGCCGATTTTTTCCAAAAATACAGATTTCCTGGAGTTGTCGGAGTTGTGGATGGCACTCATGTGAAAATAGACGCCCCAACAACATCTGTATCGGAGCTTTATCGCAACAGAAAAGACTATTTTTCGATCAACGTACAGGTTGTATGCGATAATACTTTACGAATAAGAAACATCGTATGTCGCTGGTATGGTTCTGCTCATGACTCGCGTATTTTCAACGAATCAATTCTACGTGATTTCACTGAGGCCTTACCTGAAGGCTACTGGATTCTTGGAGATTCTGGTTATGGCTGTTCAAGTGGACTGCTAACACCGTTCCTCTGTCCAACAGGTGCTGGACAAGAATACATATTAAACAGGAGTCAGAAAAGAGCCAAAGGTGAACTGTCGAACGATATATAGGAGTGTGGAAGCGTCCCTTTTCTGTTAATTTGAAACATCTTCGTAGATTAAAACAGAAAGCTGTCCAAGAATAAATTGTCGCCACCGCGGTATTGCACAATATTGCAGTAATGAATAATGTAGAGTGGAGAATTTGGAAGATGGAGCAATCAACATCTGGATGAAACACCAGGAGAACAATAGTGTCATCTGTTGAATTATCCTGATGAAGAGAAGAGGAAATGTAGTCCGCAATGCTATTGCTATGGAATCTATTTCAGCTCTCACTAATTAAAATCATGTCGATCCGGAAGTATAGAATTGTTTTTTCATTTATTTGAACTAGTCTAATTATTCTCGAAAAAACATAATTATTCTAATTTTTTTTTCTTAACATAGTCATTCTTATTGTAAAAACGCTTTGTCGGGTCAATAAATCCAATGCAATATTCTAGCATTTCTATCAGTCTCAAGTCATCACTATTTCTTCTTATAAAGCACATATGCTAATGGTTATGATAAAAAGATGCCATCATTTTTCTTTATGTACACATTAAGGCTACTCTTGTCACCAGTATTCAGATAATCTAGCCTACTCTATGAGGGACATATTCCTTATGAATAAACAGATATGATAAACCCACAAATTTTCAGCGTGTATGTTTTAAAAATATATATGGAGTTTCTCTCAAATCGATCGTGTTATACAACAAGAGACAGTTATTATCTGGATTGAAAATAATTTTTTCTGGATACTGCTATAGGCTATATTAGTATAATTTAATGATATGATTCTTTCTCTGGAATAATCTAATCATAGTTCAATAGGGAACTTTTTTTACTTCCGGTTGTCAAAATACCCGTTACTGTTGATGAGATTGAGTTATGATGAGTTCAAATAAACATTAACTTCTAAGAACATCTTTTAACATCTAAGGAAAATTGTTTAAAAACAATAAAACGTAAAAATTTGAATTTAGTGATTTTAATATTGACAAAAAAAAAAACTCATGTAGCCAACACATCATTATATACGAAACTATAGGATAGAATGCACCAGCACCAATACAGTATCTAATTTAATAAATCATAAAAAACCAAAAACGTTCAGATAGAAACATGAAAATATGGCCAATTAAGAAGAGAAGCATTATTAGCTTTATCGCTCCAATATTTCATTTTCAAATTCAAAATCTCATCCTTGTTTGTGTTCTTCTCTGCCATTTCCAACAGAGACTTGAAATTCACTCATTTGTCGTTGGCGCTTTTGAAATTTCACTTTTGGTCGTTGGCGTGGACATTAATTCAATTGGTGCACGGGACACAGTTGTTGGACCAATAGTTTACCGGTACTCGTTCCTGAGCAGATGGGTTCGGTTGGGAATGTTGCTGTGACTGGGTCTCATCATCAAATTTCGCTACCCTCAGGAGGTCTATCATCGGATAGCGCACTATTCAACATTGATCCTAATCCGGATGTTTGCGGAAAATCCGCTGCGAGCACCAATGCATTGAATCATAAGTGTCTGTAAGTTAGAGGGAGGATTCAAATGTTTTTGGGGGAATTAATTTGAGGAATTCACTGTAGTTTGGTCCCATTACTGAATTCTCAATCCTCCTCCAGTCTTCTTATTTCTCGACGATTTTCAAGATCGCTTTCTTCAGTACCTTTTTCTTACGTCTCCAGTATCCTTTAGCTGAACCTAAAGTGCGACCTTCCAAGCCCGAGCAGTAAAACTCGGGTCCAATTTGTTTCGAATGCTCTTTCTTCTTAAGAACCATGGGTCCTGAGTGGTTTTGCCCTCTTGGTTCGGTAATCCATCGATGATCTCCATGATGCTGATGTCAGCCGGAGTGAAGTTCCGCGCCCGTTGTCGAGTTCATGCTGTCCTGTTGTCTTTGAGGGAGACTACACTTTTTATCCTCTGAGCTGACGTTGAATGATAGCGTTAAGTTACTATAAAAGAGCTATTACGCTAAAACGTCACACTTCATGATGGATAAATTAACATCGTTGGTTTACTACCATCGACGATAAACTTGGTTGCATATCGCTGCGTTTAAATATAGCCATCTAGTTAACAAACCACAGGGTTAATCTGTGCGCTTAGCTATTGTTGATGCATACGGCCCTTTAGAGTTTAAACATAATGGACATAATAATGCGATGTTTGTACGCAATTGTGGTGAAAATTTTGTTGAATTGATGAGTATCAAACAAGTTGCAATTAATTAGAATCGGCGGTTTTAATGGTCCACCAGTATATGAATAAAATAAAACAAATAAAAATAAAACAAAAGCAACAAAAAAAAAGACAAAAAAAAAAAAAAAAAAAACAACAATAAAAAAGCAAAAAAAGAAAAAAACAAAAAACGAATGATAAGACGATAAAAAAAATATAGCAAAAAAAAAAAAAAAAAGAGAACATAAAAAAGAAAAGCAAAACCAACAAAAAAATATAAAAGTATAGATTAGCGGGATGAATTGAAAGAGGTTGGTACAGATTGGTCTGAATTTTAGCCCCCGCACAATAAGCATAAAAAAAAAAACAAAACAAAAAAAATAAAAAAAGAAATAAAAAATATAAAAAACAATACAAAAAATAAATAAAAAAAGCAAAAATAAAAAAAAAAAATACGAAACGAACAAAACAGAAAAAAAAAATAAACCAGATAAGAAAACCCACAAAAAAAAAATAACAAAAAAAAAAAAAAAATAATAAAATAAAAAAAAAAGAACAAAAAAAACAAAAAACAAAAAAAAAAGAAGAGTGGACTAATATAGTCGAAAATGGAAGAGAGAAAAGGAATGGTTAGCCAAAGACAAAAACAATGACAAATAGGAATTTATTAAGATAGATCGTACTAGGAAGGCATTAGAGTTACGATTTGTTATAGAAATATTTAATAATGATGGTAGGAAAATAAAATAATCATTGAGATAAGATTAAAGTAAGATTAATATTTTAGTGGAAAAAGTTGGACTACGAGGACAAGACAACAACAACAAAAAAAAAGATAAAACAAAAAAAAAAAAAAAACAACAAGAGTTTTATGTAGTGATAGTCAGCAAAGAACAATGGAAGAGCTGCAAGGGGGGGCGAGCCATCGGTGCGGTGCAATACCACCCGGCTAAGCCCACGGTGGGGCAGCAAAAAAATATAAAAAACAAACAAAAAAAAGTAAAAAAATAAAAAACAAGAAAAAAAAAAAACAAGAACAAAAAAAAAAAAAAAACAACACAAACAAAAAACCAAAAAAAAAGGACAATAGAAAAAAAACATATAAAATAAAAAAAAAAAAAAAGAAAAAGAAAAAAAAAAAAAAAAGAAAAAACAAAATAAAAAAAAAAAAAAACGAGGCAAAAAAAAAAAAAAAATAAAAACATAAAAAAAAAAGACAAAAAAAAAAAAAGAAATAAAAAGATTAAAAAAAAATAAAAAATAAATTAAAAAGGAAAAAAGGGAAAAAAAAAAAAAAAAAAAATAAAGCAAAAAAAATAAAAAAAAAAAGTCGAAAAAGAAAAAAAAAAAAACAAATAAAAAAAAAAAATAGCTACAAAAAAAAAAGAACAAAAGCTAAACTAATAAAAAAAATAAACTAATAAAAAAAAAACAAAAAAACAAAACATGAAAAAAATGAAAAAGCAAATAAAATAAAACAAAGAAAAATAAGATTTTAAGGTAATGAATTTATATATCGTAATAATTTAAAGAAAATTATAACTTTTTGTAAAGCACGGCTCCGCGCCGAGACAAGCGACCCTTGCCTAAAACGTCACAAAAAACAAAAAAAAAAACAAAAAAAAAAAAAAGAAAAACAACAAAGAAAGAGCAATAAAAAAAAAAAAAGAAAAAGAACAAAAAAAAACGACAGGAGAGTAAGCGATCACAGCCCCTAAACCCACAGCAAATAAAAAAGAAGTGGGTGAAGTAAAAGAACGCCAGACAGGGTGAAAAACAAACAAAAAATAAAAAAAAAAAAAAAAACAAAAAATAATACAAAAACAAACAAAAAAAAAAAAAAAAAATAAAAATAAAAAAAACAAAAACAAAAAAACGACAAAATAATAAAAAAACACAAAAAAAAACAAGGGGATGAAAGCGAATATTTAATTTTTGCGATAAAAAGGTAATAATGTAAAGAAGGTAAGCCCCCCCCCCCCCCCCGCCTACACTGCCCAAGAAAATAAAAAAGCACAGATGGGGCAAACAAATAAAAATAAAAAAAAAAAAAAACAAAAAAAAACACACAAAAAACAAAAACAATAGCAAAAAAAGCGAAAAAAGCCAAAAAAACAAGATAAGAGAAAGAAAAAAAAAAAAAAAACCACGAAACAAAAGTTAAAAAAAAAAAAAAAAAAAACCACAACAAAATAACAAAAACACACAAAACAGAACAAAAAGGAAAGCACAAAAATAAGCAAAAAAAAAACAAAAATTAAAATAAAACAGAATAAAAAAAAAAAATAAACCTATAAAAAAAAAAAAAAAACAAATAAAAGATAAAAGAGAAAAAATAAATAAAACAAAAAAAAATAAAATAAAAAAAAAAAAAAAACAATAAAAAAAAAATACAAAAAAAAAAAAAAAGAGAAGCAAAAAAGAAAAAAAAATAAAAAACGACCAACAAAACAAAAAAGAAAAAAAAAACAAAACAAAAAAAAAAAACAGACAGCAAGGGTTACAAATCTTGATTACTTGTGCTTATGTAGATTATTAGAAGTTTTCTAAAGAGCTTGGATAACTACGAGAGTAGAAAAGTAGATATACGACGGAATGATTAAGTTAATTCTGTAAGAAAAAAGAATAAGATGTCGATGGAAGAAAAAAAAAAAAACAAAAAAAACAACAAATAAAAAAAAAAAAAAAAAAAAAATAAAAAAAGAACAGAAAGCAAAATAAACAAAAAAGAAAAAAAAAAAAAAAACATAAAAAAAACAGGATAAGAAAAGAAAAAGAGGAAAAAGAGTGTAAAGATAAGAAAATTAAAGTTAAAGAGGGATAAAAAAAAAAAAAAAAAAAAAAAAACAAACACACGCCCCCCCCCCCCCCCCCCGAAAAAAATAAAAAATAAAAAAAAAACAAAAAACAATGCAAAAAATAAACAAAAAAAAAAAAAACAGATAAAAAAAAAAAAAAAAAAAAAAAAAAAAAAAAAACAAATATAACTAAAAACAAAACAAAAAAAAAAGACAAAACAAAAAAAATAATAAATATAAAAAAAAAAAACACCGAAGATAGAGAAAAAAGAAAAAAATAAAACACAAAACAACAAAATAATTATAAAAAAAAACAAAAAAAACACATAAAAAAAAAAAAATAAATACATAAATAAATGAAAAAAAAAACAAAGCGAAAAAACAAAAAAAAAAAAAAAAAATATCAAAAAGCGAAAAAATAACAAAAACACAAAGCAATCAAGAGTCAATCAAATAAGAGTTGTAAGTTCCTGAAGATTATTGAATTATATGTAGAGTTCGATACAAAATTTGAACCCATTCTGGATGATGCAGGAATTCTTGTGTGGCGGAAGACTCTAGAGCAAGACTTCTTGGGGAGACAAACATCCCATCGTATTACAAAAACCATTATTGATTATCAAATCTTATAGTCAATGCATCATTTATAGCTTGGTTGTTGGGAGGAGTCAGTCATATCGGAAAAAAGAAGATGGTTTATGGATTATTGGAATTCGTCAAAGGGCACGCAGCTGTTCAAGGAGCTGTCTATTCTGTCGAAGAAGACATGGTAGGCCAATCAATCCGCAGATGGCTGATTTGCCTATTGATCGTGCTTTTGGAGTCAACCCGTTATTTACAGATGTCGGAATAATCATTTGGACAATTTTAATTAAGCGTGAAGTACCAGTTTGAGGAGATATGGAGTCATGTTCTCAATTCTCTCTACTCGAAATGTTACCTTCTTGAGATAGCTAGCTCTCTCGATAGAGCTCAATCATAAATTCTCTAAGAAGATCATTGCGTGAAGAGGCCAAGTCAAACAATCCGGTCTGATAGCTGGTACCTGTTTTGTCAAGGGATATAAGAAATAAATAGAGAAATAAGAAGTGGATCAATCAACAAATTTCGCCTCTCCTACAATTGAAATAGAATGGATATTCAACCCACCTACGCTTCTCATTTTGGTTGTGTTGAGGAACGCGAAATCGGCCCCATCGTAAGGTAATGAGCGGAGTTCTGAATGAGCAAAAATGTAATGCTATCTGGGGATGATTCGCTAAATGCTTTATGTTGTGAAGTTTTGAAGCTCATTTTAAAATAGTATAGACCATTAACGTACGAATTCAGATGATCCCATACGAAGCCTTGACGCTCCTGACCACTTACCATATTCTTTTTGATGCGATCCAGGTCTACGTTCTCCCTCCCGGATTTATTCGTTTGCAAAAGACTTGTACATCTGAGACGCAGGTGAGAGAAGATTCTAGTAACTTACGGTATCAGATTTTCTCAGGGGACTCGATGAACCGGCGAATATATTGACTGAGCCGCAGAGAGTCAAACATGGATTCGAATTAACAGCCTTTGAAAAATCGGTGATTTGGTTCTCGTTGACGATGGTAATAATCTCGAAACATGTGGCCACTGGGTTCGCATGATTGACACGTGCCAGATCACAGAGGATTCGTGCGCGGATGTTAAAGTGAAAGTTGTGAACGAGGACACTGTAACGATGTCTCTATCAAATTGATTAACATGGATGCTAACTGTTACATTTCTTAAGACCTGTTTCAAAAATTACTTCTTTTGAAGTCGTTCGGCAGAATTATGGCATGGCAAGTAGCTGTTTTCATATGAGATTTAACGTTTTCCAGACTCATTGTTCAAATGTTTCATATTTGAGGGGACGTTATTCAGCTATGTGATGGAGGGCAATAAAAAACCGGAACGAGCGAGCAAGTTTGCGAAGGGGGTCTGGTCTTGAAATTTTTTTGACCATTTATTGATATTGGCATAACTCTGAAAGTAAGAAAAATAGTTGGCTAGGGCGAAAAAAAATGGACGTTTTTTAAATAATTAAACTTTCGGAGGGGGTATACTTTTTTTTGCATATTTAGGTGAATTACGAGAATGGTCTTTTAGCCACAAAAACCCGGAAAAAAACCCCGGAAAGATTCTATTACTGGTTATTTGTGGAGGCATGGTTTGGAAGCATTTTCAACTTGCCAGCTTGCTATTGCTTGAGTAATATTTCTTATGTTTAGATTGACTTCTTATTACTGGTATTGAAAGGTTTGTACAGCAATTAATTGCAGCTGTAATGCTAATTCTGTTTTTTTGCTTTATATCTACGGCTCATCTAGTGCTGATGTTAAATATCAATGTACCAGTTGTTGTTCTTCGAAGTAGTTTGCTTTTCTTGTCGATCCATATAAGTTTGCTAAGTTAACATGGAATTGTAAGTACGTTTTATCGTGAAGTTCTGTAATTTATGGTTTCATTCTCTTGCCAGATGCCGCTAATAGTAAAGTTGTTTTCGGATACAAGAGTCGTTTTTAGTGGCGCTGTTTATAGCTCTTTCTCCAATCTCCACTGAAATTATGAACCCATTTCATCTCTGCGGGAATGCTGATCCAAATAAATATCAGCCACCAAATCAAAAACAAGTGTTATGGATTGGGCCGATTTCAACCAAAAATAAATGTTAAATTTAGGCATACCAAAAAAAAGTATTTAAAGCAGGGTATCCCCTTTACAAGGATGTAGCGATTGATCCTACGTTTGTCTGGGATTGCCTCTTCACTGGGCATGATTTTGTCGATGTCTTATGTTCGATCAGGCAGAAAACAAGCTTTGCCTGATGGCCCCGGTAGTTTCTCAAAAAACTGACATTAATGCCTCCGGCAAGCTCAGTTACTTGAGGAACGCATTTTGTGCGTCTTCGCTCCAGCTTTATGTTTCACTAATAGGAAGTCAGCATTTGACATTTTGACGCAATAGGAGCTGAATTTCTCAGAATTCGACTTTCTACTTTGTATTGGACGATTGGAGCAGCGCGCAATGACGCAAATTCATGGGACATCTAAGTTTCAGCGTTCTTCTACGAGGGTTATGAAGTTGGGAAAGTCGAAAAAAGCGATTATGGGACCTTTAATTACGATAAGAGGGTTTGAAAAGGCGATGACAAAGCTAGCACTACCTCTATTTTGTGATATAAAAGTAGACTGCTCAAGTAAAGTGATGACCTGTTCCTTCGACGCCATGGGGTCCTCAAAAAACGTCATATATCAGCAACAGGACATAAGTAGAGCTTAAACGCGGCAATACAGAAAAAAAATTTCTATAAACTTTCTCTGACAGTTCTGTTTGTTAGTGTAATGATGACGAAGATACAAACGTTATAAGTAAGAGAAGTCAATCGGTTACCAAATAAATTCGGAGGAAACAAAGTTTTTTGATACATTCACATTTCTAACTGTGCACTTATTGGTGTAAACAATGCATTTAAACGATTTTGAATGATTAGGGAGGTCAAAGAAATTCATTTTCAGGGAGATTGATACTTCTCTCAATTATTGACGAATTGCTCATGAATGAGATCATTTCTTTTATTTCCTGAGAGAAGTAATGACCAATATAGGAATGTTAGCAGTGGGTAAGTGTATGCTTACAGACAATTTTCTGTTATCCTTCTAGTTTAGTTAGGTATAGGCCTATATATTTAGCGCAGAAGCCAAATAAAATTTTTAGCGCAAAGGCATTGCTTTTTTAAATACTTAAGCGTTGCCCTCCTACTATAAATTAGTCAAATGTAACGATGATCAAAATTTTTCTGAAGTTTTTCGGCTCAGATATTGTTCACTTTTCTAAAAATATTAAAAAATTTAAGCTCTAAATCTGAGGAAAAACAAAGTTTTGTACCGCAAGGCAAAACTCATTCATCTCTTAAAGGATTGACCTGAAAATCGGTTATATATATACTTAACGTGTATTTTTTCAGAGAAAATGTTTGGTTTCAACCGAAAAATAACCACCTCTGCGTTATCTTATCCAGAGCACTATAAATAACGATTTAACTCAAAAACAATAAATTTTGTATCATCAAATCAAATTATTTAGAAACCCTTCCAGAAACCCGCGCTCAAGCCAAAAAAAGTACAACACATTGCAGATGCAAAGTTTGCCAGAATTCTTTGATCAATGGACGATATTAGCGAGTGGGGGACACTTCAAAACTTGGTTTCTTAACGGAAATGTGACGACGTGCAACACAAAGGCCATAACTCAGACATGTGACTATCTGAAGGCGCTCAAGCCATAATTCTATAAACATACACACTGAAGATATCTGGAAGTTTTTTTGAGGTTCTCGTCGATCTTCAAGTCCTGAGCGTCAAGCCAAAAGCTGATAACCTGCATTCGACGCAGGTTGTCTTAAAAACGTCAAATATCAGCACACAATTTACGCAGAGCTTTAACGCGGCACAATAAAAAACATTTTCTATTACACTGTCTCTAAAAGTTCTGTTTACTCATGTAAATTATGTCGAAGATGACAAACAGTTTAAGAAGACACAGTTTTCCTAGTCAGGTATGAGATTTTACTGCAAGAAGAACATTAGATAAAATTTCGCAAATTTAAATATTGTGCTACTATTTGTTTTACAAATAGCATAGTAAAACACTTTTTCAGAATTAAGGGGCCACATTCGCTTGTGGCATCAGCTGACAGTGTAATAGATAGGCGCTGCCCGGTCTTCGGTCCAGTATGAAATCCATGTCTATGGCACTTTACTTTAATAGCTACAAGCGCAAAGTTGAATTGTGTGATTTGTTACAGTTTATTTAATTGTCAAAATATCAGTTTAGCTACGTGATCTCAAACAACGTAACAGTGCACGCTGTGTCGCTATAAAAGCTGAAATTCCTGCATACTTACGAGCGCATAATTCAAGACCACAGAAATCGAACACCAGCAGGCCAGGTTTGTGCATAGTTCTTAGTGCACGATGTCAACTGTTCGAGCCTTTCAAGAGCAAAAAGAATATAAACTTTGTGGTCAATTGGATAGAAATTGTGCCTAGCAAGTGCCTATTAGAGTCCCAAAAATTACAAAGCTGAGCGAGAATTCTGTCTCAAAAATCATTCAAACAGATTGCGGATGTATCAGAAATTGTAACAATAATACACTTGTTCATACTATATGGCAAGAATCATCACGGACATTGCTGGAATCTGTTTAGTTTGTTCTTATCAGATGGTAGCAACACTGCAAGCTGAATTTGCGAGACTTTGAAATGTCGCAAACTCGTGGGTAGCCGTCGTGCTTTTTGGCAAGTTATTCAAAAGCTAGGACAAAACTTTTATATTGCGTGTTAGAGTGATGCACAGTTAACCAAAACCTGCTATGAGTTGAAGATTGTGGGTGGCGCCTTGTGTCGGAAATTGTTGCAATGTTGTTGCCCGTGCTCGAGCTAAGTAGCTGGGCAAGGTCTACTTCTGACATTGGCGTCTTCGACTTTTGTGCATTCTAAGTAGATTTTCACACACGGGAATTTGGAAAATCGGAGTTAGTGACCTGAGTAATTTTTCGAACAGCATTGCATTCGCTTGCATTTTTGATTGGACGACGCACCACTGTCTATTTGAAATTGGTCATTTAAAAAGAAATTGTCAACAGATTTCTCCAGTGTTCAGCGGAACCTTTGAGGGAGTTGTGTGATTGTATGTGTTACCGTAATGTAGTTATATGTTTAATACATTAGTAAAATGTAGGAAACATGTCGTAGTGAGGGTGAAAATGTTGTCATAAACATGTACTAATTACCGTGATATGCTTTTACAGTCCAGCCTGGTCCTTATTGCAACAAAATGAATGTCTCGGCGGGGACCCCAAAATTTTTTTCCTATCTTCACCATCACCATCGCCATGCGAGTCTCATCTGTCAATACAAGCTACTCTTCAATTTACACAAAAGCCTGTCCTGAATTTCCACGAATTTTCGTGCTCCCCTTTCAACTTGTTCGCAGCGCAGTCATTGAAATTTATAGAATCGTTATACGATAACACGCAATACAGTGGGTAATTAGATACACCATCATCAAAACAAAGACAGCCATACTCTTTGAACGCCCCAATTCACAGTACCCTTAAGTTCTAGATAGGCTTGGAAATCCACCCGCATAGCAATAGTGATGGCCTGGAAAGAAGGGCCAGAAAGATGAATATTGCAGGACGTAGTGGTTTTGTAGACGACAATCTTATCGCTCCTATGAGATGTGAAGGGGGGTTCCGTGGTAATCAGAGTGTATTTGCAAGTGTCAGTTTGCAGTTTCTAAGATTGAAACAGAGGGGTGACGCTTCTAGATTTTTGGGGGTCCCTTGTTCTGTTGGTGAAAATCATCATTGATGAATTAAACTGGATTATCGTAGGACGGCGATAACAGAAATTTTTTTTCCCGAATATACATGTATATTGCAATCTCTCTGAGAAAATTTTTCAATCTCATGTTTCCCGGCAATACTGTTAACTGTTTACACCTCCCAATTTTACTAATCAAAAAAGGTTAGTACTGTCGGCGTGAGGTGCGCGAGGCTATCAAATACATGTATCTCTGATATAATCCATTGAGTACAATGAAAAACAAGATCCAGGAATAAGGGCGCTATTTTGGAACTGAATCATTTCTAACTAGCTTTTGGGAAACGTGTGTTTTGTGTGAAGTTGACGGGAGCCACCCAGCGGCATCATATATTTGTCACACGCTAGATTCTGTTCCAAACCAATTTCACATGATCAATTTCAATCCTGATTACGAATCCGTGCTCAGATTACCACAAATTTCGTAGTTCGTTGTTTGAGAAATCGAGTTTTACCCCAGATTATGAACAGACAGGATCCCGTTATGAAGTCAAACGGAGCCAGACATCTCTTTCTTTGGTTACGCTCATAGGCACAAGTAAATTCAAGTTTTTATTTTATTTTTCGTTACACTATCTGATCCAAATTTGTTGCGCTGATCACAAATATGTGGTTTTATATATTATTCTTTTACAACAAAGCATTTTAAAAAGCCACCGGTAACCAATCGGCAAAATACTTCATGTACGTAAATTGTACTATAGTTAGCGTCAGCTAATCCACCCAACGGAACCCTCGCTCTTTCATTGCAACGTGATTCTATTCCGAAGAAACTGCTACTTCACTCATCAATTTTCAGGTTCTTCTGATCATGAATTTAGGCTGAGTATTTACAAATTTGCAATCGCTATTATTGAGAAAATTCAAGTTACAACAGAAGTACAAAAGTTGAATATCCTTCGGGGAGGTTCCTCTAACTTCACAAAAACAGACGTAAAAAAAAACTTATTGGAAGTGAGCGCAAAGGACTATTGGAAACCCCTTTTTTCCTATTGAAAACGTGTATGTGTGTTGATGTTGGTGGAAACCCCATCTTTATAATTGCAGTGTGTAGAATGTCTGCTCGGAAGAAACAAACTACTCACCTTATCAATTTCTTTCTGCCCTCCTTGATCAGGATTCTGGGCTTTATAACCCACCTCTCTCCCGTATCTATGCTTGATTATTTGTTTGTAATCCTGTTATGATTTGGGAAATGAATTGAGTCATCTCTGTGATATGTTAATTCTATCGTAAAAGAAATCCAGGTAAGCCACTGTCCGCAGTGTTTCTCATTGTTGTCAGAATCAGACAGAAGAGTGCAATCAACCGCACCGCTGGTAGGTTAAGCAGGATATACTGTGCATACAAGCGCTTTGAACATGGAATAACAGAACTTGCGCATGAAATAACGGCCTAGCATTTGAAATTGAAAACTAATCAATTATTTCAAGTTATTGAACCAATATCTCAGTCACTATGGTAAATGACGATATTTGACTTATTTTCAAAATAAATTTAGGAGATAGTCTGGAGATAGAACGAAATATGTGGGGAACAAGGTCGTACCTAACAACTTCCATATAACGCTGTACACCTCAGAAGTCATATCTGGAGAGGAAAAGCATATGTCTATTGAAATTTCTATGAAAATGCTGTGAAGTCATTATGCACATAACTTACACTAGCCAACGAAGAGTTATTCTGAATAAAACGACCACTGTGTGTGAAAGAGCAAGTTGCGGTTATGTTGTCAAGACGTATGAAAACTGTATAAAAGTCTCCGGTAAGTCCTCGTTCCCTCCAAAGCTAATTCCGGACTAAGGAGATGACGTTCGAACATCTGTCAAACTAATAAGGGTTTCTTTTATGCCAACCTTGCAGCATAAAATTCATAAATTCTGCTCTAATCATAAAATTTCATTAATCTTTTCCCAGCAATCTGTATTGCTTCCAAAGGATCACAAACCAGAACCAATACGAGGGAAGGAGACCAATGGTGGCTGCAGTGGATACTCCATCAACGGCATTAACTAAATGGTTAGCAGAGATTCTCAATCCGCTGTTAAACCATATTCCAGCTCATGTGGCATCAACAATTTCTTTTAAGGATATACTTCTTTCGCAAAGTGTCCCAGAGGACATTAGCTTCATGTCTTTGGATGTGATCAACGTATATGGTTTCCATACCGATTGAAGACTCAGGCAACGTCAAAGGTGTTATTTCTATCGACTCCGAATATTTTGAAATGCACAAGACAGATGCATGTGTTCCCGAAATGACAAGGAGTGATATGAAAATACGTCTGTTACGTTTGTGTCTTTCTCAGATATTATTATCAATGAAGGAAAATTTTTCACCAAACATCAGGCTTGGCAATGGGAAACAATGCTTCACCACCTTTGGCCATCATTCATATGGCCAATTTGGAACAAGATTTGTGCAATCAGTTAAATGACAGGCTCATTTTGCATCAAGATACAGTATATAGATGACATTTTTCTTATCTATCAGAATATCTCACCAGATGAAATTCTTCATATTGCTAACTCTTTGAATCTTTTTATTCCAGTTTACATTAGAATTACCCAATAATAGCTGCTTACCATTTGTAGACTTGACTGTCAACTTTTGTCCACTAAGAAAACGTTTTCGACTTCTTTATTTTCCAAGATATGTCATCCAGGACACAATTTGCCTTGGTCTCCACATGTACCAATGTCAATGAAAAGGAATGTGATCACCAACGAATTCAGAAGAGCAATCCGTAACTCATCAAACAAACAAGAACAATCAATTGGAATAATGGCTACCCAAGTGGACGGATCTTGATAAAACTTGAAAAATCAGGATGATTCTGTAAAAAACTTGGTAGATCAGCAAAAAAACTTGTCAGTGAAATTAACAGAATAAACCATACTGATTCTTATCAAGATTTTCAGTGTAAAAATTCCATTGAATAGCTTACTGATTCTTGGCATGAATCCATATGGCTTTCTATGGAAAATATTACAGCTTGTAATTTACTGATTCTTGGCATGAATCCATATGGCTTTCTATGGAAAATATTACAGCATGTAATTTACTGATTCTTGGCATGAATCCATAGAGTTTCTATGGAAAATATAACAGCATGTAATTTACTGATTCTTGACATGAATTCATAGGATTTTCTATGGAAAATATTACAGCATGTAATTTACTGATTCTTGACATGAATTCATAGGATTTTCTATTGAAAATATTACAGCATGTAATTTACTGATTCTTGACATGAATTCATAGGATTTTCTATGGAAAATATTACAGCATGCAATCTATACTGATTCTTGACATGAATCTGTAAGCTTTTCTTAAGATTAATTTTTCAACAGAAAAATGACAGCATAGCCTATACATTGTGGCAATGGCCCGGATGATCCCGAACAATAACTGATTCAATGCTATTCATCCAGAACCAGATCAACATTATTGTTGGGAATACATTTCAAGATGCACAATTTTCGAAAATTCCCATGAATTCAGAAACTAGAAATTGAAATTCATGGTAAGCATGTCTGTATCATCGCTTCAAAATATGTTTCATTGTTGAATCATTTCTGATATCAAATTTAAAAATACTGTTAACGTGGCAATTAAGCAATGAGATCTTCAGGGTGAATGAGATTCAACGTATTGTTCGTCGGGATCATCTGGGGGCTAATAGCCACTATCCACATATGGATATGATATTTGGCAAAAATTCGGAAGATCCCGTTGAAAGATGATAGAGAATCTAGATATAAATCGAGGGGACGTGAAAGATTTAAGTAGATTTCGCAAACGTCCCGTTAAATCCTGTTTTCTTCTCTATTAATTTTGTGATATACATACATTACTAATGCGTTGTACTTGTAGTGGACAACGCAAAGTACCTGTAGGCCTAATTGACATTGCACACTGTTCTCAGAATAACGGTAATTATATTCCATATATTCTAATCAAAGACATATAAGACGTTAAAAAACGACACTATGCGTCTCATTCTTGAAATTGAAGAGAATCAGAAAGAAAGAAGCTTCTTTCGTCAATGAATTGATATTCTGTCTCATTAAATACTTTATGTATAATTGTTCACTTGAAATATCACAGAGAATAACGAACTTACGAAAAAATGGTATTGCTGTAATGATGCTCGAAGTCTCTGCTAATTATAGCTATGTTTTCGATGATATAGCAGAAATTGACAGAGACTAGTACCAACTCAACGGAAAACCATTGTCACATTCTTTTGTTTATGCAATTACTCTGACAACGACATATTTAAAAAGGGCATATCTTAAACAAATCAAAAAAATAGGAATTAAGCAGAAATCGTAATAATTACATGATATTTTTACTCTACGTATGTTTGTACATTGCAGTCATTATATTGTTCATGTAATAATTTTTTTGATTTTCATACTGAATCCTGCATCAATTTCTACATCAACTGGCCAGTAACGCATTTAATGTATCTGACCAAGCATATTACTATGTGCTGACGCGAAAAAGAGAAATATCGCAATCGACGAAGCCCCAGGATCACGCAGTCATTTAAATCCTGTGGTCGAAGGAATATCACACATAGTTTTGAGTGTCACACATGCTGACATTGACGTCTCAAGAATACAAACCTAAACGAAGCTCTGTTATGGCGTTACTTTACTCCACTACAAAGTGTACTCTACGGACAACTCATGGAAAATATGCTCGACTTCGTACTTTTGGTGTTATATACGGCTGAAAACTTATCCTGTACATGATCCTGTACAGTGCTGTTGCATGGCAATGTTGAATGCATAGAAGCAGAATATGTTAAGATTGAAGGTAATGTTGCCTTGGAAGATAGCTTGCATTCACGAAAAGTAAAGAAATATAGTAAACGGCTGATAGCCCTTCTGGCCTATTACAGTATATCTGATTTCTATGCTAAGGCCTTTCCTAATAATCAATATATTAAATATATTATCGTTGTTTAAACCATTTCATTCATGGATAATTTCAAAATTACTAGATTCATTATCGGATTGTTGTGAGGACAGCGGGCTGTCGGTCGTAAACGCTTCGACATCAGCTCGCCGTGAGGACCGATCTTTTTGAAGCCTAACAATAGCCATTTAACGTAATCGATTGCCAAGAAAATCTAGATACGAGTACATATAACATTGTATTACATGACTGAATGGTGACCAGTTAACCTATGACGCGCGTGCGCATTAGGGTCACAACAGGTGAATATCATGTGGCACTGTTCTCTCGCTAGTCAATGCTGACACATTTGTTATTGATAGCAATAGCATTACATCTACTCGCGTGGAATGAATCTCTTACCATTATCAAAGACTGAAATGGAATTCTACACAATCCACGAATGTTTGAATGGTCACCCGATAGTGTCACAGAATGACCGCCATATACCTTTAAGATATCGCCTCTAACTCAAAAAGTCAGTGTGTACTTTTCTAATTTAATTCGGTTTACAGGAAGAGCACTCCCTAAATTACTCGTTACTCAATTTTTTGGCAATCGATTCAGTTAATCGCGGCTTTTAGATAGACTTACATATCTGAGGTGTTTGAATTATCGTGCTTTATATTTGAAAATGTGCTTTGATTGAATATTTTACCAGTAGGTTTCTAACAGTAGACACATCTTTAGAAGACTTATCGTTTATCATATTGGCTAATTGCTTAGTTGCATTGCCGTAGGTTGAAATGCTTTGCCTTCGATGCCGTTGTTCGATTCCTTTGATGTCGCTACTGACGAGTGTTGTGACGATGGGCATGACTCTGATAGCGTTCATGATGTCATGGTTTTCATAATGCAGTCCTAGGTAAAAGCGGTTTTGTGGTTCCATGTGAGAGTTAGAGGCGGAAAACAGAGGTCAAACTGCGTAAGATCGCTTTGTTTGACGTGATGCAACGTTAGTATGGTCGTGTAGGCCTATTCATCTAATCAATCAGATGATCAATATGCAGATATCATGGTTTACCGGTATGTTACAAAATATAAAATATTAGTTGATGTCTTCAAATCTTGAGAAAGTAAGAAACTATATAGGTAAGTTTACTATCAAATATGAGCGGATAGAGATGTAATTGAGCTGGTTGAGTTTATTGTTGATGTCTAGTTTACAAACGATAATTGGACAGATATACAAAGTTAAGCTAAATACTGCCATGTCACCCCATCGATGGGGCGACATGGCAGTTTTGAACTTTTTTTAAAATTAAAATCAGAAGGTCAAGATCACATTATTTTGACCTGTACAAAAAGTTGAGAAATACGCTATGTACCGTACTTTTCCGGCCTATAAGGCGCACAAGCCGATTTTTAGATAATTTCGTATTTTGTCAACAGATAAGGCGTATTTCGCGGTTAAGGCGCACATGTATACCTACTTTTAGATGACATCTTGTACAGTAGGAAACAATAATTGAAGCTAATTTCACCGATTGAAGCACTACCGGTAGCTTAGAATAAGCAAAAGCTATGTTATAATAGGTCTCTTGAAAAACCACGAAGGTTCATGATTGTCATTATAGCCAAAGAATATTCCAATACATAAGGCTCAGCTAAACCAACAGAAGCTACATGTCAGAGTCTTGTGTATGAAATGTTTGGTTCACCTGCACGCAGGAAGTTTCACTATTCAACTTCAATATTCACCTCGGTATCTGAATCAAGACTCGTTTCAGTGTTACAATCAATGTTCGTCTCAAGTGTGATACTCACTATCACTATTGGCTTCGGTAACTGAATTAAGGTTCGGTGACGAAATCAATGTCAAGAAAATGACGCCCCTAACTCTTTCTTGAAGCCACTTCGAATAACCTTTTCTGGCACTTGCTCCCAGGATACTTTTAAATCATAATAAGTACTTTACAATACTTGTAAATGAATGCCTACTAATCTCTACCGAACTAAAAATTCTAATTTAACCTTAGATAGGGCGCACTCCGCAGATAAGGCGCACTGACTGTATCCAAGTAAAAAAGTCGCGCCGTATAGACCAGAAAGTACGGTAATACGGATAAAGTATTCATTTTTAGTTTGTTATCACAATCTGGACACGAGGGATGATTGTCAAAAATACTGCCATGTCACCCCATTTTCCCCTATATCCTGTATATTCAAGACTATGATAGGCATGAGAATTTTACGCGCGGATACGTGGGCGTCCCCCGAACCCACCCTCTTTAAAGTTAAAGGACAAAGTTTTGGGTGGGGCAGGTTGGAGTGCCAGAAATCACAGGGTGTTCTTGATTTCTAAGATTTAGCTTTCTCATTGTCTCAACTTGAGTTAAGTAGGATTGCGTTATTTTCACTGTTGTAACTGGTCCTGTCCGTATACAAACTTTTACCGGCGAGACCGGCACCGGTCTGATTCGGCATCGCAAGATGAAAAATCTCAATTGCTCTTACTCTAAAAATCTCAGGAATTTCTTCGGTTCCGAGTAGTAATTGAAATACATAGTTATTTTTGTCGGCATAGAAACACAAGAGGGAAGAAGATTGACTGCTGCAAAATATAGTCACTTCAGCCCAGTATGGCCTCATCCTTCACCTCAGTTTTCAGATAACTGGTGGCACGTCGCGAGAGATATTTATGGCTCTATTTTAAGCCAAAGATGTACCTAAGTTACTGAAAATCATATTGAAGTTTTTTTGATCTACTGTCTTATTAAGGATCTGCATGAATCTCAAATTTTTTAATAGTAATAGTACTGATTATCGTATTAATAGTAATAGTACTGCTGCTGTGATTGCTGTAACCTGTTTGTAAATAAATGTCTTCCATACCATACAAGTGTCGAGACTGTTAAGAAAAATCTCAACCTAAATTCATGTGACTGTTTTTGCATCATATGCAAACTTTATAGACTGGGGGCGAGTGTCGTGCATTGTGATTGTTTAGCAGTACTATTAGTATGAACTCTCTATGTTGTTTTATGTAGTCACTTTTCAAATTATCGCAACAGTCGTAGTTCTGTTTTCAGTCAATAAAAGCCTATGCTTATCAACCGAATGTTTTCCGATCTCTACTCAACTCCATAGCTTAGGCACGACAACCATCTCCTTTTTTCCACTTCAGGTCTTAACATGACATTTTAGACATTTATCGATACTATGCCATTTATTTGCATCAGGAGTTCGATTCTCCTCTCTCAGTGTTAAGGAGAGTTTGGAAGATGCAATTGACTTGATACTAGTAATACACTGATTAATGGTATCAGTGTAATAGTACTGATTTATTAAGGAAAATGAAAGATTTACCAAGATTATTGCTGGAATCAGGCTAATTTTATGGGAAATCAGTGGAATTATGAAACTTAATGTGTGCGCGATATTTTTGTAAGTTTTGTTCTGGAACCATTATGAAACAGCAAGAATTTTGCAACAGAAAAGGGCTGATTCATGAAGGATCTTACTGATTCATTTTGAGAAAAACTTGGTATTCCTTGCATATCTTGCATGATTTTCAAAGTTTGATACTGGAACCAGAACAAGATTCAGTATGAATCTTACCAAGATTTGCTGTGAAATTTCCCCTTGGGTATAAAACAAAAGATTGTGAATAATGGATATCCATCTCGAATGATTGACAGATTCATTGACATTTTGTCTGAATAATAAACATCAGAGAAACAAATCTAATAAAGACAGACAACAGCCGCGAAACATAGTGTTGCATTTCATAAACAGCAAATTCCAACGCAAGATTAACGAACTTGTCATAAGAACACATCTCCCTGATCATGTGCGGTCAGTATTCACCAACCCTCCTTGAAACGTAGACTGCTTAAGAAGAAACAAAACAAGTGTCAATATGAACAATGTTATGTATGCGAGAATGGAATAACTAATGGAGAATGCAACACCAAAGACTGTGTATACCTAATACAATGTGACAACAGCGAATGCGACAAACTATATGTTGGGGAAACCTAGAGAGCAGTGAGATCAAGAATTAACGAACATTTGAAATGCCCTGAATCTGAACTTTATAAACATCTCATCACATGCATGGTCAATATTACATCGAAACTTGTAGTATATGGCTCAAAGAAGGAGGGCCGAAAAGAAAGAGATAAAAGCAAGGCCTACTGAAATGCTACTCAATCTTATTAATTCTATGTAACTTTTAGCTTTCCTTTCTTTACCTTCATAGATCTTTTTATCCTTTTGTAATCCAGATATTTTTTGCTAAAATTCTGTGTTAGCATGTCCCAATGTCCATGCTCTACTAAGGGATATCTAGGTTATATTCCATAAAAGGATTAGTTTAAATTTTCTTAATGACATTCAGTATGATTTCCTTTTCTGTATCCCTTGATAAAGGCTAAGCCGAAATATTGGGAGTAAAATACTACACGGTTGCAGAAAATTGCTTTTATTGCTCCTTACAAAATGAATGAATCCCGACCGATGGCAACAAAAACATCAAATTCAAACCTTGCAGCCTTCCCATCATCTCATCAGTATGTCCTTTGAGGTACGTGACAGCGAGATCAGGCCGTTACTTATATGGATCTGATTAGTTTCTATATAGGTAAAGCCACCAAATTTATTTTGATAAAATCAAAATCTAATTTCTTTTACAATGCACTTCGTCCACTCTCATTCAAGTGCAAACATTGGACTGAATATAAAATGCAAAATCTGAAATCATATACTTCGACAGCACCGTAATGAATGGTTACTGGTCACTTCGAACTAGCTTTCAATCTATGAAAAAATTGAGAGCTTTCAAACCTATGATCTATTGGACTTAAGATATATGAATTAATAATAATTGAGTAAATAACCTAGATATTAAAAGACGCAAAACAGACTGAGGCTACCAAGGTAAGTAAAGAGTGGAAATGAAATATTTGCGAACATAAGTCTTGTCGTAGGGTTGAAACGATAGCGAAATTTTTACTATCGATAATATCGATATTTTTTAGAAAAATATCGATATTAATATCGGTTGAAATATCGATACAAATATCGATATTAATATCGATAAAAATATCGATACAAATATCGATAAAAATATCGATATTTATATCGATATTAAATGCGATTAATATATCGGTATCAATATTGATATCAATAAAACATCGATATTAGGTATTAACGATGCTGATATCAATATCGTTAAAACAAAACTACTGAGTCTGATATGTATCTGTTCTAAGCAACATCGCAAACAACATCAGAAAGATAATGGGCCTGTGCTGTATTACTTCGCCATTTGCATCAATTGGTAAAAGCCCCTATGATTTGCTTAATATGTTGGATTTACAAATTTGTCAACTTCATTCTTCATAGCTTATAGGCTACTATAGGCCAATATTGCATGAAGAATGAAGATGACACATTTCGAAATCATTATTAGTAAATTATCATTAATGAGTCATTCTATAAACTAAATGTAATCAAAAAATATCTGCAATAAGATTAGTTCTGCTTATCTTGGTGATCAGTAATCAGTATAGGTTAACAGCTACTTTTTATATCCCATCGAATTTGTTATCCATAGACATCACTTGAGCTTTAGATAGTTTTTTCATATACATGGTTTTCCAAAATATCGATTAAGCCTCATAGTGAAGTGACAAAATTTGTTGATACATGAAATTTTCTTTAGTAAGTCTATGAGGTTTGATATACGAAGTACCGGTACGTAGGAAAAATGAAAAGCAATGATGTTTTATCTTGTGTACAATGAAGTTTAAGGGATTGATTTAAAAATCACATGCAATTTCAATGGGGAAATTGTGACAGATAAAGTTAAAAACACGATTTCATTGAGTTTTAAGCTATAGCTCCTGAACTAATTGGCATTTCTGCAAAATATTTGGCGGACAAAATCTTCGAGTTATCATTTACAACAAATATTTCATGAAAAATGATGGACAGACGTCTTCAACGCAGATCAAGTTATCAAACTTCTCGAAATTTCTATGGTAAGATGTCTATGTAGTCTCTAAGTACGAATGCTACTAAGTATAACGAATATCTATACGTATAACGAAAGCAGTTTGTATTTAGCGTGCTGATTTATGAATGCAGTGCCAGTTGTATATTGGTCATGCAACAAGGTATAGGTCTATACCAAAATCTTATTTCAAAAACCTTACAGCTAACAATAAGACACGTATAGGAAAACGAAATATTTATCGATTGTGCAATCGTCTAAACAGGTCATTTGACATAACATCATAGAAAAATTACATGTACGAATTTGTATAGAAGCGCATATGATTATAAAAACGGAATGCTTATTGGCCTATAAGCCACTTAAAAATGAAATACAACTATAAATTGAGTTTATGAAGAGCACTGGAAGCACTTGCATTTAAACAACTTCAAATTTTGAATGTTGCTTTGAAGTCGAATCAGTCTTTCGGCATTTTTCGATGTTAGTCTATTGCGATCTTTAGAGATAATGTGAGTGGCTCTTGAAAACAACTGCTCAGATGGTACACTTGTAGAAGGGCATGAATGGAATTTGAGGTGAAGCCGATAAAGATCTGGAAGATCAATTTTAAACGAATCCCATGCAGTGTAAATGTCTTTTATGGATGGATATTCTTTTAAGTATTTCTCTAACTGAGCTTTAGGAGTGGATGTTTCCTGAGTTGTAGAGGTTTTCATTGGCCCTAATGCATTATCCATCATACTGTCAAAAGTTGATGACGCTTCGTCATTGTTGTCGGTTAGAATGGTCGGTGTCACTGAATCATCTGGTACAAATTCCACTTCATTATCAGCGGAATCGCATATTTGAGTAGTTCAGTGAGAAAAATCTTTTGGCTTCAACCTTGTTTTGAAAACAACGTAGCTGATACCTCGGAATCAAAGCTGTTGCAGTTACATACACAGGATTTCTTTCGATTTTGCTAAACCGCTTTTCAATGCTTTGGAGGACTAATTCAATCATTTGACGGGTTGTATCGGTCTCACATTTGGACAATTCATTTCGCAACATAAAAAGCGCCGGTATAACTATCCCGATGTTTGATTCGGCCTTTGAGATTTCATCAGTTACAAGCTTGAACGGTCGCAAAACTGTGCAGACATCAAGTAACAAAGCCCAATCTCCAGATATAAGCTGTGGATGTGGACATCTTGCATCTTCCATGGCTTCAGGTAATACAGCTTTAAGGTGCAGAAGCCTATTGAGCATTTTCGTAGGTGGAATTCCATCTAGTAGAAACATCCACTATTAATTTCAATGGTTGAAGAACATTCTGCTCCCGCTGTTTTTGTAATTAATATTTCACTAGCATTCACTGAGTGGTGAAAGTATTTGACAATATTTCTGGCGGCTTTTACAATGTCTTGAGGAACATGACTGCCCAGTAAAGTTTCTTTTACAATCAAATTGAGTGAATGGGCGAAACAGCCTTCGTGAGGTAAATTAGCTATCTGCAAAGCTTTCAGTTGAGCTGACGCATTATCTCGTAGAACACAGACAATTTTGTCAGATATATCCCATCCTTGCAGCAAAGACGTAAGCTTGTCGCTTGTGTCAACGGCTGTATGACGTTCATTGAATTCAGTGCATGACAAGATAACTGTTTTCCTTTCTCCATTATCAATAAAATGGCAGGTTATCGATAAATATGCGTCCATCGCCGAGCTGGTCCATACGTCTGCAAAATAAAAATATTAACTGAAAGGTGACAGTTCAATAAATATATTGTATGAGAATATTAATGTAAATCAGACCTATTTGTTGAAGGATGAAAGTGATTTGGCATATATTTTATGACTGCTTCAATAAAAAAACATTTTTTTGCAACCCTAGTCATTTTTCATAAATGGAGTTCTAGGAATAATAAAATTCATTTTAGGAATAGATCGGAAGCAGTGTCGTTAGGCCTATCATTTACATAATGCCAACTGCCTCGTCAATTTGAGGAGACATACGCTAGTAAAGATGTGCATCTTCATCAATTTACCCCTCTACTGCCCTTTGGCAACAAATGTTGCCAGTACTGGAAATTGGACTGAAACCACGGATTTTCAAAAATATTACGTGGTCCTACTTTCTATGCTGTTTTAAAGACTTTTAGTTAGATACACTGTACAAATTTGCATTTTCATACCTCGATCATTAATTGTTTAAGGGGAAATTAAGAAAATATGCATAGGAGATCGAGATAAGAAAAATGCTTTATTGTGGAACGATGTATCAGCAACTTCCAAAATATTTCAAGGAATCGAAAAAAACTCACCTGTAGTTAAAGAGAGGAATGCAATATCCTTAAGTTTGTCAGAAATTATTTTATCTACCTCGCTTTCGATACTCGGCAAAACAGTTTGCGTGATGTGTGTGTTTGAGACCATTTCATAGCGTGGTTCGAAAAAATGGATGATTCTCCGAAACCCAGATTGGTTTACGATGTTAATAGATTTTCCATTTTCCGCAATATATAATGCAATTAGCCGAGATATTTCCTCAGTTCTGTTTCGCTTGATTTCATCAAAGTACGTTTTTTTTATCACACCATGTAACGTCTCCTGACGTGTATTACGCGAGGATATAACACTGCTCGAAGTTGAGGCACCGATATTCGTATCACTCACCAACGCATCACAGTTTGAAGTTGCTGCCGTATACGCTGTCGGATGATATTTTCTGATGTGAAAAGTTAAATTCGCCGTGGATGTCGTACTGACGTAAGTTTGGTGATTGACACAGTTTGCATTTTCCTCTATTGTTATCTGATAATTCAAAATGGTCCCATGCTTTACTGCGTTTCACACGTCCCATAGCGAAGAAAGAGTCGAGGCATCGAACTGGAACAATATAACTCCGTATTGCACCGAGTTAATTCAAGGCTATCATCGATTCAGTTTCTAATTGGCTGTCAGAAAAGAATCTCGGGCGTGTTTCACTGCGACGGAGACACGGTGGAATATGATTAGAATATGCAAGCTTTATCCTAAATTTAATAAGTAACAGTATTTTTCCTGAACTTTTGAATATTACTCTAGGTTGAACTTGATCAGTTACATTACCCTATGAGCGTTTTGGCAATAGTGCTTGCTTCGTATTGCTTGGCGCACGCATACTTCACATTCTGTGTGATGCATAGCTGCAGTGCATACACCTCGAGCATTTAGCCATGGAGCAATCAGCATATGGTAGTAGTTAATAATGTGAACGCAAAAAGTGAGGATTTAAACGAGGATGCGAACATGGCGTTCCAAACATGTAAATATGAACATTTGAATTCGAACCGCGTTCCAATCATGTGAATAGGAACCACGTTCCGATTGGAATTTGAACTGAGTTCATGTTTCGAGGTTCGGTACAATCAATTGTGTACTGAGGTTGTAACAGCCTGTTCCAAGATTGAATTAAAGTGAGTGAATTAGAACAGGGATGCGAACATTTATTTCGGAACTTGAATAGATAGTTGTTTGTTTTGAGACTGCTTGCTCAAATGCGACAATTGTGACCATTGTGACTATGATGGCAATTTTATTTATTTTCATAACTAGGTTAACCCTTTAGGGTTTAGTGGTACATTTTTATACCACCAACAATGTATTCTTTTGTGATCGTGTTTCGGCTCTTGTTTTCCGCTGTCATTTACCATATCTAACAACTTGGTAGAACATGCATTGAAAAAAAGCTGTGACGAGTTTGTTTTACAAAATCAATTATTTTCTAGTGGATGCAGACGATGAAATTGGACATTTTTTTCATTATCGACTTTTTGGGAATTGCATCGGGTAAGTGTTCATGTCATCTGTCTCTTTCATGTTCTAGTAACTTTTCTACCACAATGTTGGTAAGATGATAACCTGAAAAAACATAATTGGTCAAGACATGAGCTGATAATTTGTTTGTTTGTGCAAAATTGAAATAGAACACGTAGGTGGTACAAATATATACCACTAAGCCTTAGAGGAAAATTATGCAAAATAATGAAATATTCACGAATGCTAGTACATGTTCTGAAAAATGCATTGCTAGGTACTTGACATACATCCAAAAAGCCTAGATACACTTTTGCGTCTATGACGCTCCACCAATGTAGTTTTTGGCAAAATTTTCTCTTCAGGGACTCGACCACACACTATTAGCATCGTTATTCCGAAGTTGTTCCACTAGGCTATGTCCGTTTCTGTGGTGCCTACGCCTCAATTATAGTTTATAGCGTAGCCGTAGATGTTTGCTTTCTGTGACTTTAAGTAATACTTGAATCTTCTAAATAATATACAGGATCAGAAAATGATTACAAGTAGCTGCTGCTTCAAATTTGACTTCTTATTTCAGGTGAGCCTGCCCATGTTGATGAAGAGGATATGTCTTTCCTTGAAGCGGACTATGACGCCGGATTGGACGAAACCGTCATATCGACTTCACAAGCACCTGAATCTGATGAACGACCTACTACTTCAACTATGACAGGACCCAGAGAAACCCTCTTCTGTAACTCATGAAATACTAAAGCTAGTCTTCAACACAATCCATCGTTCTCAAAAACAATTGAATATGACATTATTCGGTCTGACATCCTTGAGCTGAACTGCCCATATGAAGTATTTCTCAAAGTTTCTGGTTTGAATCAACTTATTGGTGACATACTAATTCCCCAGTCACAAGAATACGCGAAACAAAATGGGAACGTTTTTTCTGTATGAAGAAGAAGAAATGAAGGCTTCGTGGGTATTTGTGTTCTAATGGGCCTGCATGCTCTTCCTGAAATGAGGGATTATTGGTCCACTGACAAAGCAGTTGGTGTTCCATTTGTGAATAATATAATGACCCTGGCAAGATTCGAAGCAATTAGAAAGAATCTGCACTTCTCTAACAATTGGGACGCCACTCCTAATGACCGTGCGTACAAGATTCAGGCGGTTTTAGATCATTTCAACATGCACATCTCTGTGTACATCATGTGTACATCTCTGATCAAAGGAAAAAATGCTATGAAATCAACCACCGAAGCCAGTACAAATACTACCTCAGACTATTCTTCGATCAAATTGACACCGCCATTTCAAATGCCTACATAGTGTACAAGCAGATGAAAGACGCTTCCTGTAGCAATTCCTGTAGCTTCCCTTCCATGTCATCAAAGGACTTTCGCTTGAAGATTGTTCATGGTCTTGTAGGACAATTCTCATCAAGATCCAAACCGAGGTTCGAATCGGCAAAGTCGAAGAAAAGAAAGTTGCTCCAACCATCATCCAATGGTATTCCTCACCTTCCAATTGTCAAAAGCAATAGAGCACGATGTACGTTCTGTTCTTCAAACGAAAACGACTGCCGAAGTAATGTATTCTGCAGATCTGTGACGTTGCTCTATGTCTGAATAGTCAGAGGAACTACTACTCATGTTATCATGAATAGTTTCATTCCCCTATTGCTTGATAGGCCTAAATTTGGACACAACACACGAATGATAATGTATATTGCTAATCATCATCAATCATCGATTGATCATTTTTTTGAGTTGTATGTGAAAAACAGGCATTTCTCCAACAAGTGTAATGCTCTGAATTACACAATAACATGAGGGGTTTGGTATATTGCACAATATCAAAATACAATTTTAACCATGCCTACGTAGGTACTTGCATTAAAGAGCGCAACAACAATTGCAAAAAAAATATCTGCCGAGAGCAAAAATTTCACTAGGGTATAGTGGTACAAAAATGTACCACCCCCAAAAATAATATTCCCGATATATATTTTTCAAAATACTTGAGATATGTCTTAATGGGACCCTATAACGACTATCCATGAGAAGAAAATAAGATTCCTCAGTAAAATGGAGATCTGTGCCCTAAAGGATTAAGTTATAAATACGTGGAAGTTGCTTGATAGTTAGCCTCCCAATTTCATGGATTGTTGCAAGAGATCTTGGTTATTCGCTTAAGGCTATAGAAACTGTTACAAATCTAAATGAAAATATCAAAGCTGGCGATTTAGTTGAACGACTAATGGATCTGGATGAGCATGCCATGAATTACAATTTGGATCGTAGTTGGATAGAGGATTTCTCAATGCTACATTTCAAAGACAGTGAAATTAGAAGGATGGAATTGGAACTATCTGAAACGGAGATAAAAGAAGTGAAACCTTCAACTGATTTATCAAAATGCTCTAACAGTGAAAGTGACTTCAGAAAGAAATTAGAAATAGAGACGTTTAAATTATTATGTGAACGGAACTGCATTAGGTGTTTTGAACGGGAAGGATCCCTTCTCTTGTTTCCATGTTCTCATTTTGTTATGTGTTCTACATGTTATGTAATTAATGTTTTGCCATAATTTTCATGCAATTTCCATTCTAGGACTTTCTATGGTATTGTTAATTTCTATGCCTTCAAGCTACATTTCTATTCAAAAACTCTAGCTAATAATGGACCATAGAAGTAGATAACAGTAGACTTTCTATGGTATAATTTCTATGTAATGGACATATGTATTATATTATCCATATATATCATATATAAACAGACTTTACAAATGGATTTTGAAAACAGACTTTGCAAATGGATTTTGAAAATAGATTTTGAAAACAGATTCTGAAAATAATTTACGTAGGGGTAAATTGAAATGTCAAAACTTTTACGCACGCGTAAGTTGAAATGCCAAAAGTTTACCGATGAGTAAATTGAAATGACAAGAGATAGCACGATAATTTTAGGGGAAAGCTGCTAGATGTTTTCCGTCGTTAGAACAATAAATCTCTTTCTCTCTTCAATCTCTGTCTCTCTTCAATTATCAGCCAGTGTACGGGTTCATTGAATAATTTTGAGTTTATGAGTTACAATGATCTTCTAGTTCACACAATTAGTACTTTAAATAATGTTGAAAATACAATAACGAAGAATGTCTAAGTAATAATTGCGTCTTCTTAATTTATCATATTGCTCTAATCTTAATAATAATTGAGAACCATTTCACCTGTTTTTAATTGAGATAACGAAGGATATATTCTTGCGGTTCCTTCCACTTTTGTTTCTTCTATTTTTTAAAGAAATATTTTTAGTCACATGATATATTTTGAAAACCTGAAAGATGGATAAAATTCATGAATTTGAAATTCTTAACTTTTATGATTTTCGGTGTCCTGGAACGGTCATGATTTAAGCGAGAAAATTGTAATTCTCAAATTTTGAGATTCTTAACTTTTATGATTTTCGGTGTCCTGGAACGGTCATGATTTTAAGGGTGAAAATTGTAATTCTCAAATTTTGAGATTTTGAAAAATTTGAATATTGGGTATTTTTAAAAACGCTTAAATTTTCGCCCTTCGGCCTTCGGCCACGTGAAATTTGAAGTCTACCTAAATTTTTGAAATTTTTGAAATTTTGATTTTTTGAAAAAACCCGCAAAAGTGTGACATCCGGCGTAAGCGAAGCGAAGCAAAGCGTCGCGCCGGATGTCACACTATATACTACTCTTACTCTGGTTCTTAACCCTTTAGGGCACAGATCTCCATTTTACTGAGGAATCTTATTTTCTTCTCATGGATAGTTGTTATAGGGTCCCATTAAGACATATCTCAAGTATTTTAAAAAATATATATCGGGAATATTATTTTTGGGGGTGGTACATTTTTGTACCACTATACCCTAGTGAAATTTTCGCTTGCGGCAGATAGTTTTTTTGCAATTGTTGTTGCGCTCTTTAATGCAAGTACCTACGTAGGCATGGTTAAAATTGTATTTTGATATTGTGCAATATACCAAACCCCTCATGTTATTGTGTAATTCAGAGCATTACACTTGTTGGAGAAATGCCTGTTTTTCACATACAACTCAAAAAAATGATCAATCGATGATTGATGATGATTAGCAATATACATTATCATTCGTGTGTTTTATGTCCAAATTTAGGCCTATCAAGCAATAGGGGAATGAAACTATCCATGATAACATGATTAGTAGTTCCTCTGACTATTCAGACATAGAGCAACGTCACAGATCCTGCAGAATACATTACTTCGGCAGTCGTTTTCGTTTGAAGAACAGAACGTACATCGTGCTCTATTGCTTTTGACAATTGGAAGGTGAGGAATACCATTGGATGATGGTTGGAGCAACTTTCTTTACTTCGACTTTGCCGATTCGAACCTCGGTTTGGATCTTGATGAGAATTGTCCTACAAGACCATGAACAATCTTCAAGCGAAAGTCCTTTGATGACATGGAAGGGAAGCTACAGGAATTGCTACAGGAAGCGTCTTTCATCTGCTTGTACACTATGTAGGCATTTGAAATGGCGGTGTCAATTTGATCGAAGAATAGTCTGAGGTAGTATTTGTACTGGCTTCGGTGGTTGATTTCATAGCATTTTTTCCTTTGATCAGAGATGTACACATGATGTACACAGAGATGTGCATGTTGAAATGATCTAAAACCGCCTGAATCTTGTACGCACGGTCATTAGGAGTGGGCGTCCCAATTGTTAGAGAAGTGCAGATTCTTTCTAATTGCTTCGAATCTTGCCAGGGTCATTATATTATTCACAAATGGAACACCAACTGCTTTGTCAGTGGACCAATAATCCCTCATTTCAGGAAGAGCATGCAGGCCCATTAGAACACAAATACCCACGAAGGCCTTCATTTCTTCTTCTTCAACAGAAAAAACGTTCCCATTTTGTTTCGCGTATTCTTGTGACTGGGGAATTAGTATGTCACCAATAAGTTGATTCAAACCAGAAACTTTGAGAAATACTTCATATGGGCAGTTCAGCTCAAGGATGTCAGACCGAATAATGTCATATTCAATTGTTTTTGAGAACGATGGATTGTGTTGAAGACTAGCTTTAGTATTTCATGAGTTACAGAAGAGGGTTTCTCTGGGTCCTGTCATAGTTGAAGTAGTAGGTCGTTCATCAGATTCAGGTGCTTGTGAAGTTGATATGACGGTTTCGTCCAATCCGGCGTCATAGTCCGCTTCAAAGAAAGACATATCCTCTTCATCAACATGGGCAGGCTCACCTGAAATAAGAAGTCAAATTTGAAGCAGCAGCTACTTGTAATCATTTTCTGATTCTGTACATTATTTAGAAGATTCAATGTATTACTTAAAAGTCACAGAAAGCAAACATCTACGGCTACGCTATAAACTATAATTGAGGCGTAGGCACCACAGAAACGGACATAGCCTAGTGGAACAACTTCGGAATAAACGATGCTAATAGTGTGTGGTCGAGTCCCTGAAGAGAAAATTTTGCCAAAAACTACATTGGTGGAGCGTCATAGACGCAAAAGTGTATCTAGGCTTTTTGGATGTATGTCAAGTACCTAGCAATACATTTTTCAGAACATGTACTAGCATTCGTGAATATTTCATTATTTTGCATAATTTTCCTCTAAGGCTTAGTGGTATATATTTTGTACCACCTACGTGTTCTATTTCAATTTTGCACAAACAAACAAATTATCAGCTCATGTCTTGACCAATTATGTTTTTTCAGGTTATCATCTTACCAACATTGTGGTAGAAAAGTTACTAGAACATGAAAGAGACAGATGACATGAACACTTACCCGATGCAATTCCCAAAAAGTCGATAATGAAAAAAATGTCCAATTTCATCGTCTGCATCCACTAGAAAATAATTGATTTTGTAAAACAAACTCGTCACAGCTTTTTTTCAATGCATGTTCTACCAAGTTGTTAGATATGGTAAATGACAGCGGAAAACAAGAGCCGAAACACGATCACAAAAGAATACATTGTTGGTGGTATAAAAATGTACCACTAAACCCTAAAGGGTTAAGGATGTCCCAGTATAATAATTTTGACAACCGGGGCAGGTGATGACATATACAGCATTACTGGTATCACATCTCATATTTACAATTTACATGGAAAATGTGTCCATCAAATGCATAAGAAGATCCTTCTTGCAGGATGCTATAAGTACCACATCTCAAGTCATTGCATTTGTTTACTTAATGTACTTGCTCACTTTCAAATGTGGATTTACAAAGAATTCTTTTCAAATTTCTTGGTTGTCGTTTGCTATTAATAAAAGTACAGTCTCCAAAAATTTCTATAGTTTTATCGTCATTTTTCAATATTGAATTCACATGAGAAATAGCTGGTAAAATGTTCATGTTTCTAGGGTTGTATGTGTGTACAAAAGGTATGACAGAATCAATGTTATTTTTCTTGTCACTTGTAAGAAAAAGTGATGAACAATCTTCAATCTTTAAAGATTTTGAAATGCTATTATCAATTAATGAGTGAGGATAGCCCTATTGTAATATATAACATTATATATATATATATATATATATATATATATATATATATATATATACACGTATATGTGAAGCATTATCTATGTGCTAGATCCTACAAAAAGTAGGACCATTGAGTTACTGAAGTTGGTCATGGAATTAGCCAAGAAGTTGGAATTTGACAGCCGCAATCCGGTAGCTTTCTTCAAGAATTTGATTCGAGTGGCTAAGTTTAGCAAGTGGGGACCCGAAAAGGAAGTAGGGGCTGCAGTTTTTGCACATTGCTTTGTTGAGGAATGGTTAGCAGACGAGTTGGAGGCGAAAGAGTTCGATAGGTTGTCGGATGTTCAGGATTATGTTATCGCCAGGTTGCAACCACCTGAAAAGCGGACGTTAGCTTTGAAGGAGTCCCACGACAGCAAGCTGAGAATGAATGAGTCGCCGAGAGAGGCTGCGGAAAGAATGAAGAGGCTAGTTCGTGAGGCCATGCCGGAGGCAGAGCCGCAGACTGTTGAGATGATGGTCAAGGCTGAGATGATTGAGGCGGCACCCCAGGCCTGGAAGGGGAAGTTGTATGAAGCACCTCTAGATACTTCGGACGTTTCGATAAACAAGATGGACGTGTTCCGCAAAACCGACTCTTCTGTGAAGCGAGTAGGCTCAGGTCCAAATAGGCCTACCGGCAAATTTCAGTCGCGAAGTGGCACATTTTCCAATCAGCGGAGGCAGACAAACAAACCTAGTGAGGCAAGTGGTCAGAACCGGACTTGAAATGCGTGCAAGAAACCGGGTCATTCTGTCAAGGATTGTCCTCAAAGAAAGTGTTACAATTGTCAAGAGATAGGCCACATGGCATTTGAGTATCCTAAGAAGAAAAGTACGGGTGTATCCTACACAGCCACTGTCAAGAGAGTTCAGTTGAAAAATGATTTCCTGATGTCTAACCAGTGTGATCCTCATGTAGTTGCAAAACCCACAGAAATTGCCGTTGTAGAGCAAGTGGAAACTGACGTTGTAAAACATGTGGAAGCTGACGTTGCGAAGCATGAGGAAATTGACACGAGTGAAGACATGTGCATAGATGTAGGCATTGATGGTCGTTTGATCTCAGCTGTCATCGACACGGGCAGTCCAGTGACGATTATGAATGAATTAGGATCACATTGTGGCACGGTCAGAGTAGGCTTGAAGGGTGTGGAAGGAACACGTTGGAAGTAGTGGGTGAAGTTTTGATGTTTCTCGAGATAGATGGCATGCAGCGCGAGCTTAATGTCTATATTGTAAGGAACATAATGGAAGCTTTGATCTTAGGCAGAGACGCATTGAAGCTATTCAAGGTTGTGATTGATTGTGACATTCCATCCTATTCCTGAAGTACACCAAGGTTGAGGAGCAGATGAAGGTTAGTGATGTGCGCAGTGATGGTTGTCCAAAAGTCCGAAGTGTTGAGCACAGCATTGCTACCACATCGGAAGTTCCTATAAGTTTGAAGCCGTACAAGATTCCTTTCCACTACGTTTCCAAAGTCAATGAGATGCTCACCGAGATGGAGTCAGTTGGGATAATCAGAAAGTCAGACAGTCCATATGCATTCCCTGTTGTCTCGTCCCAAAACAAAATCAGGAGCTTAGACTGCGCGTTGATTGCAGAAAGCTTCATGAGATTTCAGTCAATGATTCGCTTCCGATGCCTGATTTGAGGGATCTAGTGCAGAGAGCTGCAAAGGGAAGGTCTTTACCACGTTGGATGTTCGAAGAGGTTTCTGGCAGATTCCTGTGAAAGACCAGGATATCCCCAAAACTGCTTTTGTTGTGAATGATTATCACTATGAGTTCATGGTCATGCCTTACGGTTTGAAGAATGCATCCAAGACATTCCAAAGAGTGATGAACAGCATGGTTGAGGAAGTCAACAGGCTTGTAGGCAAACCATGTGTGGCAGCCTACATTGATGACATCATTGTTTTCAGTGATTCTTTGGAGGAACATGAGGAGCATAGTCGGATTGTGTTGGAAAAGTTGAAGTTCATGGGTACTGATCTCAACGAAGAGAAATGTGGTTACCATGAAACGAACATCAGATACTTGGGATATGAGATCAGTCATGGGTCTATAAAAGCACCAGAGCGATTCATAGAGGAGGTTGAGAATTGGGCTGAACCGAGTGATCTGAAAGAACAGATGTTTTCTTGGTTATACTAGATTTTACCGCGAGTGTCTTCCACAGTATGTGACTTGACAGAGTTGTTGAAGAAGGATAGGAAGTTTGAGTGGTCTGACAGGCAGCGAAAGGCATTTGAGGCACTGAAGGAGGCCATTAAGGACGCGCCAAGAAGGCAAGCTTTTGATGTGAACAAGCCTATTTCCCTAGTGACGGACGCTAGTGGCACTGGTTGGGGCGCTACTCTAGAGCAAGATGGCAATCCTGTGAACTTTGCATCAGGAAAGTGGAATGCTACCGAGCAGAATTACTCCACCACCAAGAGAGAGCTGAGGGCTTGCACTAACGCCATCAAGTCGTTTCAATATCATTTAGTAGGAGCACCTCAAGTGACTTGGACCACAGATCATTTGCCTTTACGAAACATACAGCCGAACTTGTTGGATCCAGTTTATTTAGGTGGCGGAACAAAATACATGCACTTGGAATCAAGATTCATTACAGACCAGGTTGTGAAATCCCGCAGACGGACGCACTGAGCCGAAAGACAGTGAAGTTGATTGAAGTTGATGAGGAGTGGACTAAAGCTGCGTCTGATGATGAGAATTTCCAAAGAGCTAGGAGGCTGATGAGTGGACGAATGGAAAAATCAGAGATCGATGCGTTGGATAAGGATTCGGAAATTCACCGATATTCACAGCAGAAGGATAAACTTCGCATGGGAAATGATAATTTGTACTTTGACGATCTTCTCATTGTTCCAAAAGGTCTTAGAGGCCAAATAGAGAGAGAGAGAGCACATAAAGGTCACATGGGACAGAAGCGCACGGCACAGGTGATACATTCGAAGTATTGGTGGCCAGGTTGGAAGCGTGAGGTGGATGAGTTTGTCTCTAGTTGCGTGGTTTGTGCGAGATCGAAGTATATGAGAGAGAAGCACACGGAGGGAGTTGGTCGCATTGAAGTTCATGGAGAAGCGTTTACCCAATGGTCATTGGATGTGAAAGGTCCTTTGCCATTGACTGAGAGCGGAAACAAGTTCATTCTTGTTGCTACCGATCTGTTTGCGAAGTGGGTCGAGCTTTTTTCGATCCCAAATCAACATGCCAAAACCATTGCTGACAAGGTGGTTGAGTTGATATGTCGTTTTTCTACTCCGAAAGAGATCTTGACGGATCAAGGTTCGAATTTTCAGTCTATTTTGTTCACTGAGTTGTGTAAATTCTTTGGAATACGAAAATTGAGAACGACAGAATTGAATCCGAGATGTAATGGAGAAGAAAAACGGATTAACAACACGTTGGGAGAGATGCTCCAATGTCACATTCTTGAAACAGGATCTGAGTGGGATAAACTGATCAATGTCATCAGTTATAATTACCGAATCACAGAGCACGAGACGACGAAGTACAGCCCGTTTCAGCTTGTTTTCGGTCGTCTTCCACGGACAAGTCCTGATAATGTTGTGGAGAAGGAAAACAGAACGTACTGTGGTGAGTTGAGCCAGGTGATTGGAAGGGCATCAGAATGGCAGAAAGATGCACTTAAAAGGATTAGGAGTTCCAAGGACAAAACATCTGAAGAAATGTCGGGTGAGGGCTATCATGTTGGTAACTTAGTCATGTTGAGGAAGCATTGGGTTGAGACAGGATGCGTGAAGAAGTTGAGTCCATGCTATGATGCTCCATACCGAGTTCTTGAAGTTTGTAGGCCAAACTATGTGATTTCAGTCGGGGGAAAGTCCAAGAGAGTGCATGGCACAGGCAGTTGAAGAGGTTTTCTGGAGAGTTGTCAGGTGGATTGATAGAGCTTGCTGAAGGTGAGGATAGGTCAAGTGAAGGCGAAGACGGATTGAGTGAAGGTCTGACGGCAGAGCTTGCAGAGGCTGAGACTGATAGTGAGATAACAGAGGGGATGGAGGATAGTGAGGCTACGATAGGTTTAGGACTAGAGAGTGACCTCGAGGAGCAACTGATCATCGAAGCAGACCCAGAAGACATCGACTCTGACGGAGAGTACGACGATGCCGATGATCCATTGGCTTTCGTGAGAGGCCAATCTCGATACGGACGATGCAGGAGAAGACGGATCCTGGAGTGAAGATGAAGATGTGGATGAGACATTAGACTGTTCACATGCATTGTCGTGAACTGACTTTCGCGCTGTATGAAAGTCGCACTGAACTTTGCAGTTTTGTATGTAATGACATTTTGAACGATAGTGTTGCAGCAATTTTTTGTTGTGCTATCATATGTGAATTTTGTATATAAGAAAATGTAAACATGTGCATTTGTGTAGTAGTGTCGAACATTCTTGAATTTCGTTCAGTCAGTTGCTGAATGCAATGTGAAGTTATGGACTCAAGAAACTTATGAACTCACAGACTGATGATGTAAATGTAAACCCTGATTTTAGGAGGGGAGGAATGCTAAGATTTGCAACATCTGCTAAGATTTTGAGTTGATTCTCACACTTGCAGATTTGTTTATTTGTGATGATATTTATATAGAGTGGGGTCGCAACACATGGAAGGCATTCCTAGAATTCATCCACCGTCTTATCTGTTACAGTCGCTACATAATATCATGCGTGATTACCAATAGACAGTATAGGCACCGTACACCTATTTCAGCTGTAAATCGAGCACGTGGACTGTCATTCACTTTTTCAATCTCTTTACCATGTCAAGTAGCTACATACAAGGCTACATTTCACATGCGCTTACTACAAAATCTGGCATATTGCAAAAGTAACATTTCAATCAATTTTCAATGACTGTTGATAGAGAGAATGCTTCCGTTCTCTTCTTGCGAGAGCGATGAATGGATGCACTTATCATGAGATTCATACATTTCAGACTAAAAGCAGAAATATTTCGCTAATATTAAAGACCAGATCACATTGCAATGTTGCTCACAATCTAGATGCTGCGTAGTATGCATAGTTAAAAAAAGAATCCTATGTCTATTGTGGACTGCGTGTCATGATGTAACATTACCAAGACTACCCCCATCGAATAATCCGAGCCACGCCCAAGCAAAGATATACCTCTTGAGTTAAATATAAAGCCTTGTCTACGATAAAATGAAATGGTCATTTATTATATCATGAAATGGTGTAGTAGTATTGTTTTACTATGATAATATTGATTACGTGACACTTCAAGGAAACTATAAATGTTAGTTTCGTTTTTAAATGGCATGAAAATGTGTACATTTAAATGTATTATTTATGCTTATTGATGGTACTTGGAAACAACGAATTATATATAGTCATGATATATATATATATAGGTGCCGAATAATAGAAGGCATGCAATATCCAAATGATTGCCAATAACAAAATGAACGACGCTGTCGTTTAAATATGCTTTATAAGTCGATTTAATAAATTTGGTGAACTCTGTTCACGACTAGAACGAAACAATCAGTAACAAAGTATACGGCAAAGTGGTATGTGACTTGTCCGGTGTGATTGTGTTATATGTTTATGTATAGAGAATAGTAACACATTTGTTTATTAAATAAATTGTATAGTAAGTGTAGTGGCCGAGTAAACTTATAACTTCACGAGTTGGGTTTGCTCTGCTACATAAGTTAAATATAATAACAACAAACCTATAGCTCTCCGAGTTGGGTTTGCTATTTCACGTACATAGTATTAATAATAAGAAACCTAAAGCTCTCCGAGTTGGGTTTACGCTGTCACAGATAATAATAATAATAATAGACCTATAGCTTTTCGGAGTTGGGTTAGACTTAAAGTCATTCACGTGTTAATAATAACTAGCTTATAGCCTTCGATACGGTTGGTCTGGTAATTTGATATTGTCCTACCTATATCCCCTTGGGTTGGTTAAAATTAGTGCCGTGAATAATACCTATAGGCCTTCTGGTTTGGGTATTGTTCTCAGAATAATAATAAATAATCTTAATAGTGAACTGCTGCTGCTCCTGCTGCTTCTGCGACTGCTTCTACGACTGCTTCTACGACAAGAGCTAAAGGATTGGAGACTGCTGAGGATTCAAAGGACACCACTGGCAGCAATCGGTAGGTTTATAACGTAACACTTACAGTACGCGCATCATACCTATCCAACTAATTTACATCTACTAGCTCGGCCCGTTACACTTGGTGGCAGCGGTATAGAACCGATCAGTATTCCATTATGTCGCACTATGGCTTTGGTTCGACGGGGTTTTCAGCTACACCATTCCGGGGTAGGAGTCACCAGGAATCACGTGTCAAAACGGATGGTGAACCTGTTTTGAACGCTGATGACCTTGATTTTTTTACTAGACGATAAGAAGGGAAAGGTATTGCAAACATGAATTTAACTTCTGACATAGTCCACGATCTGGCTAAGCTCCAGACAAAAATCGATACCATTGAACACAAATGCACCTCTTTATTGCAGGATAAGCCATCAAATACAAACAAAATCCCGGATGATTTAAATGCTTTGCAAAAATTTGATGGAAAATTAGCCTTTGATCGTTGGCTCAAGGTCTTCGAGTTGCTCGCCGATAACTTTTCAGATTCACGTAAATTGCGTTTGTTATTGATCAAAACCGTTGGTAGGCCTAATGAAATTGTTGTGGATCGAGCAGATACCCACACTTACGCAGAAGTGATCCACGAATTGCGATGTAGGTACTGCCCGTTTGCAACAAACGTAGAGGCGGAAGCGGCGTACGAGTCGCGTATGCGGACGAAAGATGAGACAATCCGCGATTACGCTGATGTACTTCTGCGCATTGGCAGACACGCATTCCCAGATTTGCGTACCGATGACTTGGAGCGTCGAGTTTTGAATACGCTAATGTCACGAGATACAAGTAGGGATGTTAAATTGTCAATGTGCAGGTTTCCACCAAATTCATTGAACGACTACTTGGATGTCGTCACTCGATTTGAAAGGGTACATGCAAATGTTCCCCAGACACGGACTTCTACTATTTCTGCTTCTAATTCTTCCATACGTTGCTATAAGTGTAATAACTTTGGCCACATTGCTGCCTCCTGTACTTCACCGTTCCGATCCATTACGTCGGCAACGACTCTAGTAGAGCGTCGACATTTTCGACAACCAGTGTATCAATATGGTTCTCGAGGCGCTCAGTCGTCACCACAACATCAAATATGGCCAAACAATGTCTCTGTACCTTGGCGCTCTGCATCACATGATCGCCAGATAAGACAATTACCGCTTATTTCTCAAAATGTTTACACACCTCCACAGGGTAGACAATTAGGTTATTCTTCACCAACCTCGGCTGTACACAGGACGAGCGACCTTCCAACTACAGCACAACCCCATGTTGACGTGCCTACAATTTCTGCTTCACCACACCATATAACATCATCACCAGCAGCATCGAATTCATTAGGTCCGGAACGAAATCAAGAAATAGTGTGCTTTAAATGTTCAGGCAAAGGACACATCGCTCGATTCTGCACAGCGGGAAACGCTCAAAAGCGATAGATGCGTCCCGTTCTGTCGCTGTTACTACTAAAAGGGACCGCATTAGGGCAAATGTTTCTGTTATGGTAGAGGGACGAGAAGTCATAGCACTGATAGATACCGGAGCTGATTGCTCGGTATGTAGTAGTAGAATTGTCTCCACTTATGAACCCTTGCCCGCAAACAGTCAACTAGATGTTCGAGGCCCTAAAGACGAAGAAACTACAAATTGTCGGTATAGCTGATACCGAAATAGCGTTTGGTAAATATTGTCCTACTCGATCATTAGTAGTCTCCAGTGATTTGTCTGTTGATTTGATTTTAGGAATGGACTTCCTATTACCGGAACGGTCAGTCATTGATCTAGACTGTAGTCAGGTGTGGCTGAAAAGACCTGGGGTTATATTGCCAATATTAACGGGTCGTAACACCGTTATGAAAATAGGGGTTAATGACAAAATAGAAATTCCTCCCAAATCTGTGAAGTTAGTTCGGGCTCGCCTTCGATTTAAAGGGACTTTGGGGGCACCTATATCTGGCATTGTTGCTGACAGCTCAGAAACTGTTCGTTTGGGGCTGACCTTTTTGCCCTCTATCATCACTGTGAGTAATAAAAATATAATAATTCCTATCGTCAATAACAATGATGATTCGGTCATCATCAAAAATGAAGTTATCGGCAAATTTGAACCTTTTGTAGTTAGCTATGAGGTCGACAATATCTCATTCGTCCAGGATGAGGGCGAAAACTTGGAGGAATCCTCCAACAGAATATGTCAAGTAATGCATAAAGGTCCCGATGCAAATCAGATAAATCCGCAAGACACAACCCTCACAGCTTTCCAAAGTTCACAATTGCAAACATTATTAAACCAATATGACGATGTTTTCATGTCTGACCACCGGCCATTGGGTCGAGCTTCCGGGGTAGAACATCGTATAAATACGGGTGCCCACGCACCTATTCGTCAGGCTTGCAGGCGAGTCCCGCCACACTTGAAAGCAGAAGTTACGAAGCAGATTCAGGAAATGCTTGATCAAGGCATTATATCGTACAGCAATAGTCCATGGGCTAGTCCGATTGTATTAGTTCAGAAGCGGGACGGTAGCCTTCGTTTTTGCGTTGATTACCGCAAGTTGAACCAAGCATGCCAATTTGACGCTTACCCCCTGCCAACTGTATCCGACGCTTTGGACGCCATGCACGGCGCTTCGCACTTCTCAGTGCTAGACCTCAAATCCGGTTACTGGCAGATTCCGCTCCAACATTCTGATAAACAAAAATCTGCTTTCATATGCCCTTTGGGCCTATACGAGTTCAATGTGATGCCATTTGGACTTGCTTCGGCCCCTGCCACATTCCAACGAATGATGGATGATAAATTGCGGGGCCTCGTGGGTGTCAATTGTTTGGTGTACTTAGATGATATAATCATCTTCAGTCGAAGTTGGACTGACCATCTGCAAGACATAGAATTGGTTTTATCAAGGTTGAGGGATGCACATCTACAACTTAACACTAAGAAATGTCAATGGGCCTTGCAGTCTGTTCGATATCTCGGACATATGGTGACGCCAGATGGCATCCATACCGATCCAGAGAAGACGAACAAAGTAAAAAAATGGCCAAGGTGTTCAGGGAGCTCTGTAATTTGCTTGGCATCATGAAATCGCGTACGACATCTTATCGGCCGCAGGGTAATGGCGGCGTCGAGCGCTTCAATCGCACCTTGAAACAGATAGTCATCGCCCATGAGAAGTGCGATCGTGATAACTGGGATCAAACAATATCATACTGCCTCTGGGCATACCGCTCCAGCACCCACAGTACAACAGGTTTCTCTCCAGCCGCCGTCACGTACGGTCGCGAAATGCGACTTCCGGTTGATTTTGAGCTGGATTTGGAAACTGTGCAAGAACGAGAAACGTCGGAACATATTTATGAAATCCAGGAAAAACTGATTAAGACCTGGGATATCGTTAAAACCATATCTCGCACTCAGCAGACTCGTCAGAAACGAGGATATGACGCGCGGGGGGTGAGAGATGTCACCTATCAAGTAGGGGATCTCGTGATGTACTACCACACCATTGCTCCAAAAGGGGAACAACGTAAATTTTATCGCCCATGGGACGGACCTTGGGTCATAGAGCAGAGATTTTCTGACAACACATACCTCATTCGCGACACCAAGCGCGGGAGAAAGTCGTTTGTCACACACGCTGATCGCCTAAAAAAATTCCCTTGCGTCAGGAACGATGCTGAAGACTGCATCGAAGACGAGCGGGATGAATCCGACATCAGCGTAGATGATCTAGCGGGGACTGATACAACCGACTTCACCTTACCTATGATTGCAGAAGATTGTGACAGTGACACAACAGAGTCAACTGCCCCAATGATTGAACTTCACAGTACCACAGCTACATCAGACGTATCCGACTCTGACATATCCGAGGTAGAAATAGAACCTGTTATCGTACAGCATCAGGCCGATATTCACTGTCTTTCTTTCCAGAAAATGGCAACTGGTGGATCCTGCATACCACAAGCAGAAGCAAAGTCAGTTAAATTAGAACTGCAGAAATATTTATTGGGTGAGGGATTGGTTCGGGGCTGTCCTCCAGGTTGGAATAGAAAGACCAAAGACCGATGTTTAAGCCGGGCCGTCATTGAAGCTACGCTTCTGGCCACTTCCAGAGATGCCCAAACCTTCGTGCATGGGCGTATTATTCATTTGGCAGACCTTTGGAGAGTTCCGTCTCGCCAACTTGTTCGACTGCATGAGTCACACATTAACTTGAATCGCGAGAACATCAGCGATAAACAGCAGCGTCATCAACGCAAAATGCGTAATCAACAACAGACGCTGAAAGAGACTCGCCAAAATGTTCAAGACGCAGACGTTCTGCTAGTTACGTCCGAGGACACTCGAGGAGTCATCGATTTCGAGGTAATTGGTGGTAGTCGGGCAGTGGTAGTTGGGAACCCTTCGGCTCCTATAGCCTCCATGACCGACAACCCTCATGAATCGACATCCAACCTTAATAATTTCGCAGATGTCAGCGTCGACGCAACCGGTTGGGCCATCTGGCTTACTGGAGCCGATTCCATCTGCGGCCGCCAGTCCGCCTACAGCCACACAGGGTGCATCTTCGGCGCCCGCTGAAGACCTACGCGAGGGTCCCGAGGGCGAAATCGAACGCCCCGCACCAGAGGGTGCAGACGGAGATGATGAACCTCCAGTTCCAGCCCCTCCATCCGTTTGGCGAGGTGATGCCCACATTCACCTCTACGACGCTTGCGTTCGTGCGGGCCATGCTGGCCATATCAATGAGATGGAGGCTGATATCACAGAAATGAGCGCAATAGTGGACATTCGGACAACGTCGACAGCTGGGGACACAGCGACCTCCAAGGAGATTTTCCCCATGTCAAAATTATATTAGCTTTGGGTCTGCACCCCCGTCATGCGGATATTTGGTCTCCTTCGGTGGAAGCACAACTTCGCCGCCATGTACGTCACAACACCAACATAGGGGCCATCGGTGAGACTGGACTCGACATGAAATGGACCATTGATTGGGACTGCCAGTGTCGAGCATTCTGTGACCAGGCTTTGTTGGCCGCTGAACTTTCCCTCCCATTGATCCTACACTGTAGAGAGAAGGAGTGGGGAGATACAGAGGCCCACGAAACCCTGGCAGAGATTTTGCTCAATCACATAAATCCGGCCAATCGACTGGTTCTGCACTGTACCTACGTCCCTCGGGAGATAATACGCTCTTTTGCAGATCTTTTCCGCAACATGTTTTTTAGCGTTGCGCCCATCCTCGTCCGCAACGATCTGAGTCGGAGGGACGATCCCAGGATTCAGGCAATACGAGCCATCCCGATCGAACGCCTACTGGTAGAGACGGATGCGCCTCATCTTGCCAGATATCCGACCCGAACGGATTATGTCATCTCCCGTGTAGCTAAATGCCGCGACCTGACGGAAGAAAACTTACGTAACATTGTTCACGACAACTTCAAGCGTGTCTTCCGCCTATGAATTACATAAGAATTATATACTTTATGAATTATATAATTATATATATATAATCGGGACGATTTTTTTTTCAGTAGGGGGGGGGAAGTGTAGTAGTATTGTTTTACTATGATAATATTGATTACGTGACACTTCAAGGAAACTATAAATGTTAGTTTCGTTTTTAAATGGCATGAAAATGTGTACATTTAAATGTATTATTTATGCTTATTGATGGTACTGGGAAACAACGAATTATATATAGTCATGATATATATATATATAGGTGCCGAATAATAGAAGGCATGCAATATCCAAATGATTGCCAATAACAAAATGAACGACGCTGTCGTTTAAATATGCTTTATAAGTCGATTTAATAAATTTGGTGAACTCTGTTCACGACTAGAACGAAACAATCAGTAACAAAGTATACGGCAAAGTGGTATGTGACTTGTCCGGTGTGATTGTGTTATATGTTTATGTATAGAGAATAGTAACACATTTGTTTATTAAATAAATTGTATAGTAAGTGTAGTGGCCGAGTAAACTTATAACTTCACGAGTTGGGTTTGCTCTGCTACATAAGTTAAATATAATAACAACAAACCTATAGCTCTCCGAGTTGGGTTTGCTATTTCACGTACATAGTATTAATAATAAGAAACCTAAAGCTCTCCGAGTTGGGTTTACGCTGTCACAGATAATAATAATAATAATAGACCTATAGCTTTTCGGAGTTGGGTTAGACTTAAAGTCATTCACGTGTTAATAATAACTAGCTTATAGCCTTCGATACGGTTGGTCTGGTAATTTGATATTGTCCTACCTATATCCCCTTGGGTTGGTTAAAATTAGTGCCGTGAATAATACCTATAGGCCTTCTGGTTTGGGTATTGTTCTCAGAATAATAATAAATAATCTTAATAGTGAACTGCTGCTGCTCCTGCTGCTTCTGCGACTGCTTCTACGACTGCTTCTACGACAAGAGCTAAAGGATTGGAGACTGCTGAGGATTCAAAGGACACCACTGGCAGCAATCGGTAGGTTTATAACGTAACACTTACAGTACGCGCATCATACCTATCCAACTAATTTACATCTACTAGCTCGGCCCGTTACAATAACATGAATATCAGTTCGACAATGCTCACGAAAATATTGACCGCAGGACCTTAGCAGTTAGATGGCAAGTGATGGATGTAACTTCGACATTGAAAATCATAACAGATGTGCTGCATCTGAATGGACAGGCCACAGACCAATCAAAGCATAGCAACCCTAATCGTTGGACGTAATTCAAATTGTCGGTATTACTGGCATTTATAGATTCAAACAAAAGCACTGTTATAATCATAATACTCAATAATTCAAAAATGAGTGTAAATATTCCAAATAAATTTCTATCTACAGAAAAATTGAATGAATGCAATGCAAATTTCCTAAAAAACGAGCTTTGCTTGATATTTCGTAATTCAGTTTCGGAGCGGATCCTCGTCGAAGTGATTAAACTCAATCACGAAAGAAGTTCCGATTAGAATAGAACAGAATTTGTTGTGAGATAAAACCTTTGTAGCGGCTCTCATCCGCCATCTACCTTTAACAACTAATTTTACATACAGTATATTCAAAGAAGAAGAACAATTCGGAGAAAACAGGAGGTCTGGAATTCAAAATATATAACGTTTAAACAAATAGTTTTTGTTGATTTCAATTCAATCACCAAATATTATTAATTAGTAGTGAGAATCATACAAGTAAATCAATTGTCTGGTAAAAGAACTAAATATTATATTCCAATAAAATAAGCGCCAAATTTGAAAATACAGCTGTTAACTCTGAGTGAATAGAACGCAAATTTTTTACGTGAACAACTTTTTAAACTTGTAAACTTGTAAATCTGTAAACTTCAAAAATCAGCCAATCACCGTTCACGAATATCAGCCAATCATTGTGACATTCAACATTTCGGAATAATTTCACGATTATTTTTAATAACTAATTTTGTTAGTCGTGACAATTGAACTAAGGAAAATGAACTTGAAAAAAAGAATAATAGCTTCTCTTTTGTTGCTTTATTAAAATGAACAAATTAAATTGCAATATTTCAAGTCAAATGACACTATATATTATCATCACAATTGAATGAGAAGATATTTCTGCTATCTGATGATTTTATCTTAAATAAGTCTCAGTTCAAGTGTAGAATCTAGGAACATAGCATAGGATTAGAATTTTATGCAAACAATTGATGCTGAAAAATGAACAATCCCTTTATTATAACGCTTTTGTCACGATGACTGAAACCAATCGTGTCAGTTTGTCAATATAAGCTGGGGTGGGGCCATTTCCGTGTCCGCACCATAGCGGACATATTCGAATGATTTCCCGTGTCCGCACTGTCGGCCGCAGTTCAGTTATTGCTCCTGAGCTAAGTATGTCAAGTTTCTAACTAATATTCTTTTATTCCGTGAAAGTTGAAGCTGGCGATACAGGATCGAAACATAGGGTACCATCAGACGTTGCACATCCAACACGTCCTTTGTATCACATCCAAACAGACTAGAGAACATCAAAATCAATGTGAGAAGTCAAATCTTTTCCATTGTGTGAATATGCCTAATGTGTTTGCTATATAGGCCTATTCTTTGCAGAGGAAACTTCTAAAAAGCCATCGTTCACAACCGGGCAATAAAGCCAAGGTCTAGCTTTCAAGAATAGTGACTAAAGAATGCAAATAATGAATACCTTACTGCGTGTGGAAGGCCTACACAGACTGCGTCGAATGAACAAGCCATGTAAGATAGCCCCGACCATAGGCTCCGACGAAGTGCATAATCTTCAAAAACTTTCATCATTGCTGAAGGTACTTCATTCTGCCTTGAAGCATCACCCACTCCATACAAAAGCATTGAAACCAGGTCAGCAACTGCATCCATCAGGCTTCCTCAAACACAGGAAGAGAAGAATCAAACTTCATATGCACAAAACTGACCATGTCTCAAAAACGTGATACGAACATAATAAACACAAAGACTACTGCTGCTGTTCAGTGTCTTTCACCTCTGTAGGACACCAGTGAATGATTTCATGACCATTTTGATTTCATGGACGTTGAGTGTACAAAAATTTAGAAAAGCTGTAAGAAATAGGCAATTTTCTTTGAAAACTAGAGATTTACAACCAAGAGAAATCATAGACTAAGTTTGCAAAACGTTTGCTGCTACCCACTACGTCTGTGGGACACCTGTGAAGGATTCCTTGACCATTTTGTGTAGGTACCTGGTCGTTGAGTGTGCATAAATTTAGCAAACCTGTAAGAAATGGGCCATCCTCTAAGAAAACTAGAGATTTGCAACCTAGAGTAATCATAGACTAAGTTTTCAAAACGTCTGCTGCTACCCACTACGTCTATAGGACACCTGTGAAGGATTCCATGTTGTTGAGTGTGCACAAAATTAGTAAACTTGCAAGAAATAGGCCATTTTCTAAGAAAACTAGTGATCTACAACCTAGTGTGATCATAGACTAAGTTTGCAAAACGTTTACTGCTACCCATTACCTCTATAGGACACCTGTGAAGGATTCCATGACCATTTTATATAGGTTCCATGTCGTTGAGTGTGCATAAACTCAGTAAACTTGCAAGAAATGGGCCATTTTCTATGAAAACGAGATTTACAGCCTAGTTTGATCGTAGACTAACTCAAGAAATTGAATTTGAGAAGGATGACGAAGAGTTAACGAAGAAGCGAAAAGCAGCACGAAGTTCAAGTCGGTTGAGTCGTGCGAAGGACTGGGTCGTGTCATGTGACGTAGCTGGCGGTTTCAAATTTCCGGCGGAGGTGGTAGTATTTATACAACTACGTCTAGATCTGATCGTGTATTCAACAGTGAGACTGAACGCCATTCAATTGAACTACTTCATGAACAAATGCCGTTCAAAATTTTCGTGAACTTGTCATTCACTGGTGGTCGACATCACAGAGTGTACATGTTTTAGGAGCTGACAGTGCCGTGGGAGGATCGACTAGAGGAGGCGCATGAGAGAAAGACGAATAGATATGAAAAGCTGGTGGAAGTGTAGAAGGAAAGGATGGACGATCAATATATGGCCGGTATATCGACCGGCAGCCAGAACGAGTTTCTGCAGGGAAAGAGGCCGAAAGTGAGACTTTCACAGAATGATGTACACCTTATGCCTACTGCGAATCTGCACGTCTGCCGAGTTCTAGATAGTTCCTCTTCTTTCCAGACAGGATCAAATAAAAACACATGTAAATCCAATGGGACTCAGATTGCAGTTTTTCGTTAAAATGAAATTTCCTATGTTTTCTATTATTAAACGAAAAGCACTAAGCACATAGTCATATTTTTGGGTATGTAACGTCTTCAGGTCATTTCCTATGATGTGCATGTGCTATTATCATGCATCTGATCGGCAATGTATGTGAGAATGTGGTACAATGTGGAAGTGGGCCAACATGTTGGTATTTGCCGACACTAAGAGGTTCGCCAAATCTAAATGTGCTTCGCTTTATAGACAGGGGTGCGTGAACATGAAAGAAAATGACCTGAAGACATTGCATGCCAAAAAATGTGACTATGGGCTTAGTACTTTTCGTTTAATCAGAGAAAGCATAGAAAACTTCATTTTAACGAAAAACTGCAATCTGAGTCCCATTGGATTTACATGTGTTTTTGTTTGATCCTGTCTGGAAAGAAGAGGAACTCTCTAGAACTCGGCAGACGTGCAGATTCGTAGTAGGCATAAGGTGTACATCATTCTGTGAAAGTCTCACTTTCGGCCTCTTTCCCTGCAGAAACGCGTTCTGCTGCCAAACTAGTAGATGTTGCATTGCAATGTTCAGTTATCCAACTTCTGAGGTATGGCGTCATCCAAAGCTCATTATTTTTGGTTACAGTCACCGTTTCTTGTAGAATAAATAAAAGGTCTCCCACCACCAGCGAAAATATTTTTTAGGTTTTTTAGGATTATATTTTCCAATTCAAACGCACTAAATTTAGTAAAATTGATGTCATCTGACTAGATCAATCTACTATTAGAAATTTGCAATTGAAAAAATCTGATTTAAGGGATAAGGCCCCAATATTTTCATTGCATTGTACATGTACCTGCGATCATGATTAGACTTCAAGAACTCAACTTAATTCATGTTTATCGCTTCTTGTTATAGATAGGACTACATGTAAATCATGTTCGGGAGTGGCGGCTTGTCTTGACACCAACAAAAGCAGCGTGAGTAGGCTCTAATGAACTCTCGTGATTTATTTCTCCTCGGGATCATAATCCCAAGATCACGGAATGGATGGATGCCATTTTAGGAAAGTCAGAATCCAGGATTCAGTCAACCTAGGTGTACCAAATGTTATAAGCCGCCACTGATTTTTTATATTTCTTCCCAACTCCGACACACACACGGCGGCCACTCTTGTCAAAAATATAAACCGGATAGTCAAATCGGAATAGACCCCCTCAAAGTAAGAAACTTACGATCATTCGATATCACACACAATCCGGTAAGTTTTGAAAGCGTTCAAGCAGCAGTTGGGTCTGTTCCAATAAAGATGCTTCTGAATCCTCATAGTTAGCAAGTAAATGCATGAAATGATTGCTGATGCTCATTCAATCATCAGTTTCAACAGGGTGCTCTAACTAGAACAGTTACTATTTCAGGAGAACCGTTTTCGAAGGTTAGATATAGTGTGCTACAAATACCCCTCTACCTGCCCCCAATGCAAAATCAGCATGAAATTATTGAACGATTGACGATTTCAGCTCGATATCAAGACTGCATATTATCGAATAATCTACATGTAGGCCAATGGATGATTTTACTTAACTTTTTAGAAGACAACTGTCTTCATTTCGTTCAAACATTTTTCATCAAATTTATAATGCAATATTCTCGTGCAGCTTTGTCACTTTCTATTAATCGTGCCATGACGTCACACGGTGCAAGATTCCGTCCTTGTTGTGAAGAATTTTCATGAAACCACTAGGAAATTGCTGTTCAACTGTTCGACGTTTGGAAGACTACTTCATACAATATGTCTCCATACAAAATCTATGGTCAGCTCGGTCTAAATGCTTGGGCAGGCATTTCTGCAAGTCATTTTCTTTGGCAGAGCCATTATTCTTACAAAAAATCGAGAATGTGTGGTAAAACCTTCCTTTCTATGCTGTATGAAATATACCGAATATCATGAAGGATAGGAATATCTTCATACACGATGGAATGCCAGCGCACTATTACAGACCCATCGTTAATTATTTAAACAGCAATTTTCCTAAATCTTGGATTGACTGTCATGGGAGCATTTGGAATGGCTTCCGTTACCACCAGATTCAATGCCCTGTGACTTTTTTCTTTTGGGGACGCTTAAGAAATGGTGCATCAGAGTCATACTATGCATTTGGATGAACTTGAAAACACCGTACAGTTTTTTTGCAGATCGACGAGCGATTGCGTAGAGATATGCTCTTGCGCTGTTGATCGAAGAATTAGAATGCGTTCGGGCAAATGGTGAGCAGGTAGAAAATAAATGTTTTAGTGTTAGCAACTGTTTTCCTTTGAATCATAATGAACTTACAGAAATTAAATTAATCATTCAGCCGCTAATTGCATCAACAACTTTGAAATGATCACTCAGAACCCGCCACGTTACATAAACAAAATGATTTTGAATCAATGTCACACAGAATATATGTTGACGACTAAAAATCGCATTTGCTCATTATGAGAAAACGGAGTTCTATATTGTGCCCAAATATTACACATTACAGATGCCATGCAACTTAATACACTATTTAATCTGAAATGAGATGAGAGCAACATTTGATACAATCCATTACGGGAAACACTGAAGTTTCTAGATTTTTAGCCGTCATCAGTGCAGTATACCTGTAAAGATCAGTAACCCACGTGCAAACAAGTCATCATCCGAAATACAGACATCTACAATTAATGAAATACATGCAGTTTAAATCTCATTCTCTAGAGCTCGTTTCCAAAATTTAAAATTTGCAAACATCCATGCAAATTGCTATTTCGTGTTTGCACTTCATGTACGAAGGTGAGCTGCCGGATTTCCAAGCACATCCACCTATCGATGGTCTGTGGAGTGAGTTGCTGATTTACTGCACTGATGGATGCTAAAAAGTCAAAAACGCTTGCACCTCAGCCTGAAGAAACTTGATCAGTGCTTGTAGCTCCGGCAATTATTCAAATCAAACCTTGCTCTCATCTCCTGTACTTCAAACATAATAAAAAATAATTACATCTAAGAAAAACTTTTGAATTTCAAACAAGATTGTGACAGCTATTTGATTAAGGTTGTGCTGCCATGGCATACGTAAACGCAAAATCAATACGAAAAGAAATCCTTGTCACTTCTGCGACTGTTTGCGAGATTTCAATTTTCGTTGGTGTCTTCGCCGAAATTTAGCCGCTTTTGCAACAAGTGATCATACAAAATATTCTTTCGTCACTCTCTTGTGTTCCCGAAACATTTTAGTAAATTTTTCTTTCATATTTTTCTGGCAGACGCTTTTTGAAAGACACGTTTTGGAGAGCATCAAAGCAATCAAAACTCAATTCATAACAGACTCCATAATTACGTATTACAACTTTTTTCGCAAAGAATTCCCACTTAAATTCATTTCATATTTCAGAACCTTGATTACCTACGTTTCGTCCAGTTTCTTAGGATTGACGAAAGGATCACTGACTTCCTTGTCGAAGAATCTTCTGCTCAAGAGTCAAGCGGATTTTTAGAAAACATCTGCTTTGAATTTGATCACCCTTAAAAATTGCAGGGTCTTTAAGGTCCTAACAATCTGCATAGTCCCGCTCACAATTTTAAAGAGCCCTACATCATCTAAGAAGGCCCCACGTGCTCTTATCTTTAAGGGTGCCGGTTTCAATCCTATAGGCCCCTTACAATCTCAAGAGGTCTATTCCTATCTAAAAAGAGCTCTTCAAAAAAAAAAAACTAAAACAGTTGTCGCTAACAATCTCAAAGGGCTGCTTCATAAAAACTTATGGGTCCGTTCAAAATCTAAAAAAGGCCCCTTCACGATCTTAAAGGGCCCCGTTCACATTCTCAATAGGACCTGTTCACAATCTCAAAAGGGCCCCTCAAGATCTGAAAGGGGCCCCTTCGCAGTGTCTCAAAAGGTCCCCATCACGATCTTAAAGAGCCTGTCCATAATCTCGAAAGGGTCCTCTCAACGACATGTTACCCTAACCAAATGGTCATGGAATCCTTCACTGGTCTCCTCTACAGGCAATGGGTAGTAATAAACCTTTGAAAAACTTAGTCTATTTTCAAACTGGGTTGTAAATCTCAATTTTTCTTAAAAATTGCTATTTCTTACAGGTTTACTAAATTTATGCACACTCAACGGCCACGAGGCCTCTCCAAATGGTCATGGAATCCTTCACAGGTGTCCTACAGAGGTAATGGGTAGCAGTAGACGTTTTGCAAACATAGTCTATGATTACTCTAGGTTGCAAATCACTAGTTTTCTTAAAAATTGCTATTTCTTACAGGTTTACTAAATTTATGCACACTCAACGGCCACGAGGCCTCTCCAAATGGTCATGGAATCCTTCACAGGTGTCATACAGAGGTAATGGGTAGCAGTAAACGTTTTGCAAACTTAGTCTATGATTACTCTAGATTGTAAATCTCTATTTTCTTGGAGGATGGCCCATTTCTTGCAGGTTCGCTAAATCTATGCACACTCAACGACCAGATGGTCATGGAATGGTCATGGAATCCTTCACAGGTGTCCTATGGAGGTAATGGGTAGCAGTAAACGTTTTAAAAAATTAGTCCATGAATATACCAAATTAGAGTGCTTATTATATTGCTATGATTTCCTCAATATTTCACTCCATTACTGACGGTCCTCGAAAACTGATGCTGCATTGACGTGCTAAGCTGTTGTTGAATTTATTCGTGGTTTAAGGAGTCCTTCCTTCCTAACTAGTTATGTTTGGTTGAAAAAATCGTCCTTCTATCTGTTCACTTAACTGATGAGTTGTTAGACCAGATAAAATGATGTGGATCAAGTTGTCTTTCAATCATGAGTCACAGAATCACAGCGTATGACATGGAACAGCTGTTCGAAACATCGGAAACTATAAAATAAAGGTTGAAACTTATGAATTGCTCACAAAAGTTTGCTTCATTTTGATTGGTTCTTGAATTTTCGGATTTACAAATTTATAAGTTTGTTAAGTTTAAAAAGTTGCACACATCAAATTTTTGTTGAACGTATTGTTGGGGTTAACTGTAAAATGTGCCAGTAGCCAAAATTCGAAAAACTGCCAGTTGCCATAACTTCTTTATTTTTCTATATTTCACTTAGTTTTTTCGGACACTGGAGAATGTTGGATGTTCTACACGCCTGCACAGTTTCACAGCGATATTCTTCCTTTAACTCTTCTTTAATCCGCATTGATAGGCCCGGTCACTAACTTTTTGACATGCCAGTAGCCAAAACTTCTTCATTTCAACTCCTATCTACCTGAAATACACATACAACCTCTCTCCACTCCCAACCAAGTGGCCGGTGTAGTTTCAGCCCAATCGCCCAACTCTAGCCCTGGTCCAACCTCTGATTTCTCTCATTATAGGCCCGGTCGCTAACTTACGAGTATTTAGAACATCTACCCTAGAATTATCCGTTTTCTGAAATAATCTTTGAAAAATATTGAAATCCAAAAAAGTTATGGGTACTGGTAGTTTTTCGAATTTTGGCTACTGGCACATTTTACAGTTAACCATTGTGAACTGTGATTGACTAGAATTTAGGTTGTTGGCATTCTCTGTAATTGTAATAAGGAAAGTCTATATTCAGTCACAACTTCAGCAATATTGCTCTTGTGAATAGATCAAGACAGACACGAGTTAGCAATTGATGCTTTTTCTATTGGCAATGGAAGATTTAGGTCATCCTTTCAAGCAATTACTGCTGCAGGAAAGCTACTAATTACAAAATAGGTAAATTAAAATGAGTCGCTAGTATTTTATGAAACCGATATAGAACCTGAATCAGTCATGCTTTGTTGCTATACATCTAGTGAACATGTTTGCAAGGTGGAGCTCAATCGGTTTGGGTCTCTGTCTGAGACTGTGAAGGGTTCCCGAGCGAACCCAGTGAATCGAAACTTATAAATCTTCCAAGAAACTTACAAGATCTTAGAAGATTTGCAAGATTGGAATGTTATCTTGGAAGATTTGTAAGATAGGTCTGTTGTCTTGGAAGATTAGCCTGAAAGATCTTAGAAGATATGTCTGGGAACTGAAACTTGGAAGATTTGTAAGATTGGTCTGTTGTCTTGGAAGATTAGCCTGAAAGATCTTAGAAGATATGTCTGGGAACTGAAACTTGGAAGATTTGTAAGATAGAACTGTTATCTTGGAAGATTGACCTGTAATATCTTATGAGATATGTCTGGGAACTGAAACTTGGAAATTTGGTAATACCACAGCGCCAGAGGAAGGACCCCGCAGCACCCGCAGTTGCGGGCAGCGCAAAATAATTTCATTAAGTTGAAGTTTATGAATTACTTATAATAAAATTATGGAGAACTTTCAATGTGATCTGTGAACTTGTATAGTGATCATCAGGGGCAACAACCGGCCCCACTGGCTCAAGTTGCGAACTACTATAAGAATGCTTGCATGCATAAAATTGAGATCAGTTTTTAGTCAATTGGTGCTGCTTCTTCTTGCTATATCGGCTAAGACGTTGGTTATTTTTTTATTGGATAATACTCAATCCTACCTATTTAAAAACGATGTTCTTGGTCACTTTTGTAGCTAGTAAAATCGAGAATGCGAAGTCAATGATCAAATCAGGAAATGGGAGCAATGTAAGTACTACGTGCTATACAAGTCTCATTATAGGACAAGTCAAACATTCAGAGCAGAAGCTATTCGGTTTGACAAAGACAAAACCCCATTATTATTGTGTTCATGGGTTTGCAGGAAGCAGTCCAGGCGCATTAAAAATAAGTATGACGCATTCTATTCAGGTCACTTATGTTGCTACACTACCGTCATCGATCAACCAGTTCTCCGCACTGCTGTTAACACGTTAACAGTCACAGCTTATGAGCAACGCATAAAGGAGCAGCGTGCATGATTCGGTTGTCGGTAACATCACCAGTGCTGTGACTGAGAAGTTTCTATTGTGTTGTCTACATTGCGGATTGTTTCAATTACTGTACAGAAATCAATTCATGCTACCGGTATTCGATGTTTATACTGCTTTCTCAGGAACATTGATACAGACTTTGGTTGATGTTGTCCTGAGTTTCTTCAAATTTCTCATCGTCGCTGAAGGAATTTAAGGACGCAAGGAACTGATGAAATTGCCACTCACATGATTCCTTGCAATAGAAATGTGGAGTCAAAGCTGAATTTCATCTACCGTGGTAAATTGAATGATCAAATTCCAGATCGAAGGTAAGAACATTTCACTGTGTCATAATTTACGCGTCCAACTAGGCCCTATGACAGATCCATAACTCGTGACAACTCGTGAAGTGATAATGACCAGGCCGCATCCCTTACACTAAGATAGAAATAGAAATATATTTTCGCCAATACAATCGCTGTACAAGATTCATGTACAAAAAGCGTAAACATATGTGCATGTGCATATTATATTCAAGAGAAGTACATTAGATATATTGTACCAGTGACTGTAGAGGTGAACGGTACTAGAGCAGTGTAGGCAGTAGAAACCTAGTCCCGCTGAGAGAAGTCCGATGTCAATCCACATTTCACACAAACGTCGGAAGAATATATCGCAATAAAAGTATGAGTCATGTATGCATAAACCCATTGCAGGGTCTAAACTAATTTATGCATTTGTAGAGTACATGAAGATCGGTTTAGAACAGTAAAAAGTACAGTATATCGCATAATATGCAGTTGGATCGATTCGGGATATCATGCAATTAAGGTAAAATTTGTAAATAATGGTGGACAATTTGATATCCTTTCGAGTATTTTACCCAGTGAGCATATTTCTAACATTTTTAAGAATATTTTGTTCTTACTGACTTTTCTGATATATTTCGGCAATGTATTCCACTCTGTGGCACCGGAAAAGTAAAAATTTTTTTGACATAGATAAGTTCTGTAACATTGTATCGGAAAATTGATAGCATTTCTTTCCGTGCATGTTCCATCAAATTTATATTTACGAGTACTTTTCAAAGATAAGGACAGCCTATCATTTTCATATTTGAGCTTGTGACATATGCTGAGAACCTTATAACATGCGATTAACTCCTAGAAAACTCTCAAAAACACTTAAATGAAAATTTAGGTGAGGGTTCTATGTGATGGCGAGTTCTATTCGAGGAAATGCGGTAGTCAAGCGAAAAAAGTTAACATAGCATATGCTCATGAATAGAAATACACAAACACATTTAAATGCGCATAATATCATTGTCAGAGCTGGAAAAATTCCACTGAAATTTTTTAATTCCAATTCCAATTCCGGAGCAGAAATTTCAATTCCAAATCCAATTCCAGTCGAAACAGTTCAATTCAATTCCAATTCCAATTCTATTCCACGTAAGATCCAATTCCGATAATTGCATGTCGAGTATAGTGTCTTATGTTAATGTATCTAACGTTTGTTCGTTTCAATCTAACCCATGTGCCCTTGTCCTATCCTCGTTGTTACCAAGGTTGGGTCTTGGGTTCACTCTTGGGTTTTGGGTAGTCTTGGGGGGTACCCAAGAATCTTGGGGTGCGGCCCCAAGAGCTTGGGTACCACCCCAAGAGTGAGAACCCAAGAGTAAAAAAATTGGTCATGAATGATTATTTGCGGTTTTCTTGGAAAAATTCTGCCTATGTATATGACCACATCATGTCATAGCAAGTCATCTACATGTAAGCTTACATGTATGTGCATGTAGATATGTAACCTACTTCAACCACACGATTGGTCTTTCTATGATAAAAGTGTGCTATCATCAACTTTGATATAGACCTACCATAAATGTCTATCTGATAGTTTGTTTAATTATCTTTTTAAACTATGCTTAACCTATGGCTTCCTTGTGAATTTAATCCATTAAACAAGATGTAATGCATATTGTGTTAGACAGAATTTTGTATATATCATTTTGTTTGAAATAAAACAAATAATACATGAAAAAATGCAATGCATTAAACCAATGCCTGTATAACGCTTATGCTGTTAAGTGGTAGCCTATAACAATTCGTAGATAACTTGCTTTATATAGCCTCTTGCCTTGAAAGTTAAAAACTTCGGCCTATATTGTTTATTCCACTATTAGGCTACATGTATTAGAAATAGAAAGATATTGGTATCATTTAATGCAGTGACATTCATTGATAATTGCTTCTTACGATTAGTAAAAATATCCTCGCATCTACATTTGTGCTCTTTTCATCTTATACGAGCCTATTATGTTGTAAGGAATGTATAGCTTAGTCATGCATGTTGTTCTAATTATGTGATTATTAGGCTGTACACGTAAACAGGGTTGATGATATTAGGCCCAGAGATAACCTATGCCGATAATTAAAACTTTTAGCTGAATATTAATATGGCCTCAATTCCGCAATAACAAATTCATGTAATAAATAGAAATTAATATGAACATTAGACATATATTAATTGGATAGCAATATGTACAATATGGCATGATTCAAAATATATTCATGCAATTTTAGATCATTTTAGAACATGTTTTGGAAATTGATGTTCCATTTCACTAGAGAAATAGCCACTCTTGGGTCCAATCTTGGGGGGTGCCCAAGATTAGACCCAAGATTAATCTTGGGCTTGGGGATACCCAAGCCCAAGTTTGGACCCAACCTTGTTGTTCCTGTGTGCTGTTCCCTGCGTCGTTCCTATGTGAGTTTTCATGTTCATAGTTCATATTTCTTGTGTACATGTATATATGTAACCGGTAAGCCTACGCCATTTTCGTTTCATAAACAAGATATTCAATATCTCACGAAAAAACGAAAAGAAATTAACGGTCAGCAAATAATAAAACACTGAGTGAGAGAGAGATGAGATGCGAGCGAATAAATCTATTAATAAACTGACAGAAGAAAGAAATTCAGTGTGCGAATAACGTGATTGTTGATGAAAGAAAAAACGACGATAAAAATGATATCATGAAAAACTGATTAATGGTCCATGTTAAAAAAGGAGATTAAAAATTCTGTGATGAGAACGAAATGTGGTCGGGTCGAAAGCTAACGAGCAGAGATTAAAGGAAACTCTTTAAATTTTCAAAAGAAAGTGGTTTTATCGTCAAGTCCCAAAAATTTGTATAAATTAGAAACGATGAGAAATTGACGCAACAACAACTGCCAACAACACATACGATATCTTCAGTAGCTGTTAGAAGAACTCCGGGCTCTCGCGGTGCAACTTAACCACAGAAGTAACAACAACAACTGCCCGCCAGCGAACAACAACACAGCAGCGTATACAGCAACACATCAGCGAGCGCGATTGAAGATTGACGGTATAAGTGACACTGATATTTATGATATTATTTTGGCATAAGTGAGTCCGATCGAATTGAAGTGAATTCAACATTAAGAAGTGAACTGTAAGTGTAAACTTTTTCTTTTATCGTTGCGTATCGCATCTATGTAACTATAGTCCTTAAAATTAATATTGTTAATTGTTGTGATTGGAAGTTGAATAATAGTTCCTGTAATTGAATAATTAGTTATTAGAATGATTTGTTGACACTGTCTATATTATGATTTGAACTGACAGGGTTGCTGCCCTTTAATGCAGCGTTAATTTTCCTCTTTCCGAACTAATTGTTTTTCGTGTGTACAACAATTAAGTTAATCTCCAATTCTTGTGCTTATCCTATCAAGAACTAAATTCAACAATTGCTCTATTTTTATTAATTATATCTTACTTGATAAATAACTAAACAACAGAATGAACAAAGATGACTGTCTTTTCATTGTCTGCCTAATCGCTGAAATAACATTGTCCGGGGCTGTAGGCCCATCGAAGTCACAAAAAACACCCTTTATTCAAATAGAATAAAGCTCTCCCTGTCGATCTATCTCTTTCTTATCTCTGCGTGCAGTTAACACAACGGCCGAGTACTGTGATTTCAATTTTTGTACAAATAGATTTATCACAGGTCTATCGAAAAAGTGGAATTGAGGTTTATCAAGGTCAATTCCAATTCCAATTCCAGTAGATTTAAATATTGTCGATTCCAATTCCAATTCCGACGAAAAATGGAATTAATTCCGTATCGGAATTAATTCCAATTCCGACTTTTCCAACTCTGATCATTGTATCTCTTGGTTTTCTGTAAATATCAACATGGTTTGTATTATTTTCATTTTTGAGTAAATAATAATGAATGCATGCAGTTCGAGGTAACTAGGTTATTAAAATGTAATAAAGGGGGCCCAAGTTGGAATTTACGATAGATTCCTTTAGAACCTCATGCTAGAATTAAAGCATTAATTAGGTTACAAGTAACATTTACATTGTTTTCAAAATTCTAAAATACAAATGTTCAGTCCACTTTTTGCACTTTTTACAGGTGAAATGGAAAAGAAGAGAGGAACATTGGAGGGGAAGATAGATGACAACGACAACACTATTAGGAGCTTCGGATTCCTCGATTCTTCAGGGGAACAACTATCCGAACCAGAAATAGATGCACAGTCTCTTGGAACAGATGAGGAGCCACTAAGAAATCCTGATACAGAGGTATGTCTTAGTCATAGAAAATAGATAATTAGACTATGGTGAAGGGACATCAATTCATTTTCAGCGAAATTACATCTGATCCTGGTGCCTACTCTTCAAAAATAAAAGTTGAGAATCTTGTATGCCGGCATATTCTTGAACTGTGGAAAATCTAGGTTTATTTGTTTGCGATAGAGTAACTAGGAACATATTACAATTCCGTGCACATTACTTTAAAGTATGGATGTCTGTTTGAGACAATATGAATACATTAATTTTCAATTATTTGTACAAGTGATGCGTTACAATTAATTGTTTCTTGATATTGTGATGTTACTTGATAAATGTTAAATGCACACTCCTGCTGGCGTATTTTGCAGGCACTATGTACTAGTGTTTAAAAATTACCGGTAATTTATTTTAAGTTACCTTACCGGTAATTTACTGGTAATTTATCGGTAAATTACCGGCAATTTATATTAAAGTCCATATAACTTCAAATCGAGTGCACCAATATGCAAGACAATATCTCAAGACATTTTGCTGCAATAATGCACTGCTGATATTCAAAGCTAGATGTATCCAAAACGTCTGAGTGGATTGAAGACAATTTGTGCACGAACCTTTAAAAATATTCTATTTTTGTGAACAGCACCTGTACTATGAGACCATATGGGAACTTAAATTAATTACTGAGAGATATCTCACTTGTATGCATGCATAGTGCGTGATATCACGATATAGATACAATAATAAATTAAAGTCTTCTCATTGCCTCCTAATGTTAGATCAAATTGTCTCCAATTCAGTGTTTTTCATTCCATCAAAAACAATCCCATGCATGCGTATAGAAGAAAAAATTCGTACCACTGTAGCCTTGGCAAATCTGAAAATGACGGTGCGATCAATACTTACATCATCTTTCCTGCGTTTGTTAAAAAGCACTTAGTTCAACCATTTAAGAATGAAAATTTTCTTCACAATCAAAGCAAAGTCACTTTCCTTTGATACGATTCGTTATAAATCTCACACTGTTCATCTATCCTATACGCATGGTACAACATATTTTTCACCTATAAATTATTTCCTGATTATCTTTTTCAGGGGCCATAACTTTAAGATTTCGCAATGGAACCACCTGGGAAGAGGCAAAGTCTGTCGTAAATCAACGAGGCTTGGATCTGAGGAGAAAAGAAAAACCAGAGAGACTATCTTGATTAATCACATATTCTGACATACCTGTCAAATACATGTTTTCAATACATGCATCTATGTGTTACCTGTCATTCCTTTTGATTTTATAGCCAAGCAGATGCGTTAAACCAAACTAATGCATAACTGGTGCATTCACAGTTCTATCTCTGTATGTATACATTTGGTCAGTTGATTTTTTTGTATTATGGAAGATATCAATAATGTTTCGTCTACAAGAGCAGCAAGAAGGATTTCTAAATTTACGGTACATGCATAAAGGCATGCTTGCTTATTGCTGAGTCATTTTTGAAATTCTTCATGTTGCTGTTGTAGACGAAACATTGATATTTTCCATGATACAAGGTAATCAACAGACCAATCTTCCAAGATAGCAAGCTAATCTTCTAAGATAACAGACTAATCTTCTAAGATAACAGGCTAATCTTCCAAGATAACAGGCTAATCTTCCAAGATAACAGACTAATCTTCCAAGATAACAGACCTATCTTCCAAGTTTCTTCTAAGATTCCTACTAAGTCTTGCAAAGACTTGGCAGTAAATCTTAAAAGAAACTTAGAAGATTTGTAAGTTTCGATTCACTGGGAAAGTACTTTGAATATGCTTCTGCAATCAGCCTAGTGTTTCATGAGACAGAGATGGAACCTGAATTAGTCATGCTTCATCACTCTACAACTGATGAGTGTGTTTGCAAAGTTGTAGCTCAATCGGTTCGGGTCTCTAGTTGCGGGGGAATGTAAAGGGGTCCCGAACATGAATTCCCTAAAAATGTCCCTTTATAATCACTTTCAGGTATTTTTTGAGCAGAGATGGAACTTGAGTCAGTCATGCATATGACTCTACATCTAGTAATCATGTTTGCAAAGTTGGAGTTCAATCGGTTAGGGTCTCTGGTTGTGGGGGACTGTAAAGAAATCCCGAACATGAATTCCCCTAAAATAGCCCTTTAGAATGAGTCACAAGTATTTTATGAGACAGAGATGGAACTTGAATCAGTCATGCTTTGTCACTCTACATCTAGTGATCATGTTTGCAAAGTTGGAGCTCAATCGGTTAGGTTGCGGAGGTTAGGGTGCTGCTCGGAAAGTTCACGATAACATTTTCATAATATCGTTTTGTGCTAAGACCCCTTTTGTTTCATACTAAATGAAAGGCTCGCTTGCATCCTTTGTTTCCGGTTTGGTCTTCGTTAGGCATCTCCGGTGGAGAATGCACATTGCTTGGGTCAGTTGCCATAATCGGTTAAGGAATTTCGGCTAAGGTTGTATAAGATGGCGTGGTTGGTAAATATTCGCGGATGAATGCTTCAATGTGCTAGTTCAGTTCACAATTTAAGCTTGACATCAATGAGTATATTCTTTTCTATTTCACCAGATCAATAGTGATATAGGAACCTCCTGCGCTTTGTATGTGTATCAATATGAATCGGATATATTCATCAGCTTTCATGTCAGTGCTACGCAACCTCGAGGTGATTACTTGAAAGAAAATATTTCTATTGCCGTTTTTGATTATCTCAAAGCTCCTCGGAGCTATGTGCAGCCCGATTTTTGTATTAGGCTACCGATATAGTCTTCTAATTCATAACTCATACAGTACTTTCAGTCGAACGTATTATGCCTCTTTTGATAAGATTACAAGTTTATAAGCTGCAGCTTCAATTCCCCCTCGCAATTTCCCTCAAACATATCGACATTACTCGAACTTTCATGGTTACCGATTGACTAACGAAGTAGAAACCATTTCATCATTATCGAAGATGTTGGAATCGGACATTTTTTTAAAAAAGCCTAGGAAAATTAGATGCTTGAATCGCCGATTCTAGGGATTTGTTCTTCTCTTCTGTTTCATCTGCACTTCGGATCGGTACTCATATGAGAGCTCATCTAGCATCTTTAAAGTTTTGATAAGCATACAGCATGGTCATTTGTAAATTTATTCCTCTTCACCGAGTAAAAATTGATAGATAGCATTCTTCTGGATGATCTACTTCGATGATCTGCATTTTTGCAATAGAAACATATGTTTTAAATGTTATACAGGATGGCCGCCAACAGGAGGTTCTTCATACTTCAGTTGATGCCAAAAACAGCTTTCGTCTCTCCTTGAAATTTATTGACCAGATTAAAATAGTTAATTAAAAGATATGTACAACCCCTACGCGTTTGGAGCGTTCGCTCTTCCTCAGGGGGTAATTCGCTAAAAACCTGGTTTTTAGCGAATTACCCCCTGAGGAAGAGCGAACGCTCGAAACGCGTAGGGGTTGTACATATCTTTTAATTAACTATTTTAATCTGGTCAATAAATTTCAAGGAGAGACGAAAGCTGTTTTTGGCATCAACTGAAGTTTTAAATGTTGCTGCAAATGTATCATTATGGGAAAAGTCAGGTTGGTGCACTTCGAATGAACAATAATATACAATAGAAACAATAAATACTTAATGAGTGTAGCCCTGAAAAGGGCTGTTGAAAGCGTTCACGCCGGTCATCGGGTAATATGAAAGAAAGAAATAATACTTAGATGGCGTACCGAACAATAAAACATATTTACAATCTTTATACAAGACATACCAGAAAAGAATAAACATAGAAGGGGTTCATCAGCAAAATGACCAGCTAGGTCGCGTTTCGGGTCCTTTAACATTTTGCACGCTCAAACCCTAGCTGGCGGACCCCACACATGACTTAACAATGATAACACTCTTAAATGAAGCCACACAAAATACAAAATTCTCTGGCTGACTGCAAACCAAATTTAAACAAAACTAAAAAATGCTTTTTCAACAGTCTCTCCATACATTTGATTAACTTGCAGGCTTCATATCCGCGTTTCACAAAAACTTTAAACGTGCTTTTAGCTTTAACAATGGCATACGGCAGATGAGAACATATCCTAAGGTAACGAAGAACTTGACTGGCAAAGACATTCGCACCCATATGAAGAGGAAGACGACTGTCAGGAAAAGTGAAAACAATAACATCAAAACAAAATTGCTCAACCTTATGGAAAACTGATGTATGTAAACCATCACTACAAATATTAAGCTTGACATCGAGATATTCTACTGCGAGATATTCATTCGAATATCACTTCCATTCTTTCCCTTGGACAGAGTTTCGGAACCATTTTCATCACCAACCCAGAGTTGATCATAAAAAACGGATCACCTAAATTGTGTCAAACTTCAATTGACTCTCCTGCCGTTCAATCGCAATTTACATTGATGAGCCGTATACCATTCAAGAGCTTGTGTTCTCGTGTTTTTAATGAGGCATTGGACATTTTTGTCCATCATTGTTTAAAGTGGACAGAGGTTAAAATGTAAAAATCGCCACTTATAAATCTCAATTTTTTATGTGAAAACATGTGAGCGTGACAATGAATCAAACAAGGTGAAAGGACTTTCTCTGACCATTCTTTTGATACAGTATTCGTCGAAATCGATATGCTATTCGGGAAGTCACGATGTCCCAAGTTTATTGCATAATTTTCTGTTTCTGTTCATTGTTGAAAAGTTGTTTATCTTCTGGCACCAACAAGGTCTTTTTCTGGCTTTCAATATCTATGGTGTCTAGACGTCTGCATAGTTAGATCAAAGTGTTCACCAAGATAAGCTGTAAGCAAAATTTCCATTCGGTTTTGAATTCATCTTATGTCATGATGACTGATTCGAAGCTGATTCGTGTTTTTGAAGGGCCAAGTTTCTGCTCTTTTGTCGGGAGGACAGTCCGAGCTGCTAGTCAGCCGAAAAGTGGGCGTCCCAAAGACCACCGGCCACAGGTAGAAAAGTAATTTTCTCTACCTTCCCAGAAAAGTTGGATCTGGTCGGGAAAGAAAGACACGTTTTCGAACAGATCGAATGATTATTCAATTGGTAAGAATCGATCAGTCTCTGATTTCAGCCGAGTTGACGAGTTCACTTCGGCAGCCGACGGTTTCTGCCATTACAGTGAGACGTCACCTGAGAAGTGAGCATTTCAAAAGCTGTAAGAGACCACCAGGGATCGAATTGGCCGCAAACCACAAGAGCTTGAGACTGAAGTGGGCGATGCAGCATTGCTACTGGCATTCTCAATGGAAGTGAGCTGTTTGGAGTAAGGCCAAATGAAGCTTGTCTGTCTGTCTCAGAGGTCGCGATGGACGTTTGAGAGTTTGGATGAAGTCAGATGATGCAATTCCTGATCATTTGATATTGCCTGTGAATCAAGGAGGTGGAGGATCGCTGATGATGGCTGCGATATGGATGAATGGTCGTACTGAGCTCATCCAAAGGGATAGCATGAATTCCGATGGATCTGTGAATTCTTTGCAATGGCACATTCTTCCATTGCCCTCTAAATAGGGTGATCCTTCCTCCGACTGGATTTACATGGACGACAACGCCACCTGTCACGGTAGTTGTGTAACTAACTCATTCGAAGCTCAAGCCGGCATGCGAACCTTGACGTGGCCCGCTTGCTCACTAGACGTCAAACCAATTGAAAATGTCTGGAGTCTACTGAAGCGCGGTGTGCGGCGATCAATTATTCCTGAAGATGGTCTCTCTCGACTTGAAGCTTTGCTAAGAGTGGGATAGTTAAGATCATGAAGCAAATAACTTCCTGATCAAAAGCATGCCATCCCGGATTCGACAATAGATTAAACTTTCTGGTGAGGTTACGGAATATTAAAGACCACCAGCGAATGTAGCATGGGCCCTTTCAAAGGCCAACTGGCTCTACAGAGCCACTGAACAATAATAAAGAAAATTCTATTTCAGTCTCTATTTTCATTTCCCTCCCAAATTTCCATCTGTAATTGGCAAAATTTCGTTAAATGAGACAAATATTTGGTGGTCCACTTTTTATGATCATTACTGTATAATAGGCCTATGTATGCGCAAATCTTCACGTGATTAGAAGTAAGCATAATTGTGATTTCAGAAACTAAATTTTAAAACTATGATGCAGTAATCAAGTATTGTGCGGAGGTTGAAAAAAAATACACGAATGATGCTGATTTATATGCTAGGAATCCACAGATCTATTTATAGTCAATAAAATAAACGTTGTAGCTCCTTCCTGTTGAAGCCATTGCCTGGTTTTACAGACTATACAAAGTACTATCCTTCTTCGAATTTAATTGTGACAATTTGAACATTCCGAAGATACCGTAATAGACAAACGCAATGGATGAAAGGCTGTTTTTGTTGTTCAACAGATTGAGATTCTTTGCCCAGCAGCTACACTAAAAATAATCCGTTCATCACATTCATGTGGATAGTAATGGAAAATAAGTCACACTAAAAGTGTTAGAGAATTGTCGGGTTCGTATAGCATAGCGATTGATTATGTTCCATGATCCTAAAGTATGGCTGTAGATTTCTGAGATGGTAGGAGCGCGCGCGAAGCTTTTTTTGGTGTGGAGTCAAACTCAGTGCTCCCTAGCCCCTCTTCCTGCCTGCCTGAATATCACTATCGCATATTTCTCATATATTTAGATTAGAAATTCTACTTGCACAGAGAACTCAGTACCAGAAACTGTAGCAGAATTTCCATATATCATTGCTGATTTACCAAGATTATACAACTAGAATATAAGATATGTCCAGGGAATGGTCAGTCGATTGTCACTTCACTGTAGTACCGCAGGTGCCATTTTGAAACAGGAATTTAAAGAAAATCTTACTGTAGGAGCAACCCACATATATACTTGGTTGAATACGAGATCTGATAAAGCATCCTCTGCGCTTCAGCATTTGTCTCTACATGGTTGTTTGAGATTCTATGATTACATGAATGAAAACCGGCTGCTGACCTATTGCCCCACATTCTCTATCCCCACAATACCATCCAGGTGATCATGAAACATTGCATTGATCAACAACTTACAGAAGTCGACAGAAAAAGTTAATTTTTCACAGAAAATAAGTAGGCATGAACTGAATACTGTAAATATTGTATACACACTCCGCCACAACACCATTCCAATGCATGATTGACAACATTGGTCTGATAGGCTACGCCGTCACGCTTCATGTGAAGTACATGTAGTTACATATTCAGGATTACATTACGTGACGCAAAATGAAGAACTTGTCTTTTCGGGCATCGGCACAACCACCGAGTCCCTACGATTTTTTACTAAAATGTTCTGAGTAGAACACTACCAGAGAGACAATGCAAATGTTGATGTGAGTGTTGAAAGGCAAAACTTTGATAGCTAAGATGATTGATTGTTCTTGACTATAAGACAACTATTCAGTGGCAGGACAAGTCTGATTGAACAAGTCATATGCAGAACATCGCAGAACATCGCAAGTCATATCGCAGACTATCGCTGTCTGCTTGCGGTTGTGTGTGCATACGCTCCTGTTTGGAAATCTGCATTCTTGGATTATTTCCTGTTCTACCAGTCCATCTGATTCGAAAATGGTATCATTCGACGGCTCATCGCTTCATTTACGTTTTGATCTATAATTCATCTCCGTGGGACATCGCAGTGCTCAGAAAAGTCGACATAAGTGCTTTTGTGATACTTGTATCAATTCACTTCCGGCTTCGAGTGATACTGCAATTCGTGCCGCTATTGCACCCGGCTTCTTCTCTCCAGGAATAAGATATTCTTGTCACCTCCATGGCAGCAGTGATCCGCTGGTGCATTGGTATCGTCTAGCTCTCTGCTGGGTCATTGCATCGGAGGTTACTGGGTTCAAATCCGCACCTGTCTTTTTGTTCACCGGTGAATTGACAACCATTTCGTGTTATTTTTGAAATGACCAACGAGAAGCATGATCTAAGCTTTTTTTACTTCAACGCTACAAGCATCCGTGGAAAACTTCATGAATTCAATAGCCACTTCGATGCAGCATCTACAAAAGAATATGATGTCCTATCGATCACAGAGACATGGTTAAATGACAATATTTTTGACGGAGAAATTCTATGTAATTCAAATTACACAATTTTTCGTAAAGATCGGGATCATCACACAAGCAGCAAGAAGGACGGTGGTGGTGTACTAATTGCCACATGCAAAGAATTATCGGCAGTCCGGCGTGATGATTTGGAATCTAACTCAATTGAGATTATATGGGTGGAAGTGATTAACAACCCATCTCGCAGCATCTTTATCGCAACAGTATATTTACCACCTGATTCAACATCTTCTGCAATAGATGAAATGGAGGTCTCGTTGGAAAGAGTTCGATCAGTTGCTAAATTGCATGATTCTGTGATTGTCCTAGGCGATTTCAACATGTCTGATGCTGCTTGGGAAATCAACCACAATAACAATTACGCATCCTGTGTAAATTCATCCTCCGTCTCTCGCAAAACTGCACGTTTCTTGGATATGATGAACAGTTGTGAGTTGCGGCAGCACAATGCCTTGAATTCATGCCACAACAAGCCGCTTGATCTTGTGCTCACCAATAGCAAGCCTGTTGCGATAAGCCATTCGACAAATCCATGTTCCTCTACCCTCCAGGCATTGGATGTTAGGGTGGAATCTCCGGTAACAAAAAGTGCTGATCCATGTCACAGAAGTACCTACAACTTCAAAAAGGCTAACTTTGATATAATTCAAAAGATGCTTACTTTAGTTTGCTGGAGCAGTTTAATTTGTTATGATAATGTGAACGAATCTCTATCAAATTTTTATGATGTCATATTCGCTATAATAGCTGACTGTGTACCTCTTGTGAAATATAACAGTTCAAAATTCCCTCATTGGTACGACCGTGATCTTATTTCTCTTGTTAAGGAGAAGGAAAGAGCTCGAAAGGAATTCATCAAGAGTGGAAGGGATAAAACCTCAGATGCTTTCAAGAACTTTTGCCAATTACGCAAGGAAGTCAAGCTGATGCAAAATTCTCGCCATGCTGAATTTGTAAAGAATGTAGGAGAAGACATCAAAAATAACCCAAAAAGATTTTGGACGAATGTCAAGTCCCAGAGGACGTCATCATCGCTGCCAAAAGTTATAAACCATAATGGCCATCAACATTTCGGTTTTCATGACATTGCACAAGCTTTCGCAAAGTACTTTGAATCTATATTTGCGATTCACACCCAGTGAATCGAAACTTACAAATCTTCTAAGTTTCTTTTAAGATTTACTGCCAAGTCTTTGCAAGACTTAGTAGGAATCTTAAAAGAAACTTGGAAGATAGGTCTGTTATCTTGGAAGATTAGTCTGTTATCTTGGAAGATTAGCCTGTTATCTTGGAAGATTAGCCTATTATCTTGGAAGATTAGTCTGTTATCTTAGAAGATTAGTCTGTTATCTTAGAAGATTAGTTTGCTATCTTGGAAGATTGGTCTGTTGATTACCTTGTATCATGGAAAATATCAATGTTTCGTCTACAACAGCAACATGAAGAATTTCAAAAATGACTCAGCAATAAGCAAGCATGCCTTTATGCATGTACCGTAAATTTAGAAATCCTTCTTGCTGCTCTTGTAGACGAAACATTATTGATATCTTCCATAATACAAAAAAATCAACTGACCAAATGTATACATACAGAGATAGAACTGTGAATGCACCAGTTATGCATTAGTTTGGTTTAACGCATCTGCTTGGCTATAAAATCAAAAGGAATGACAGGTAACACATAGATGCATGTATTGAAAACATGTATTTGACAGGTATGTCAGAATATGTGATTAATCAAGATCGTCTCTCTGGTTTTTCTTTTCTCCTCAGATCCAAGCCTCGTTGATTTACGACAGACTTTGCCTCTTCCCAGGTGGTTCCATTGCGAAATCTTAAAGTTATGGCACCTGAAAAAGATAATCAGGAAATAATTTATAGGTGAAAAATATGTTGTACCATGCGTATAGGATAGATGAACAGTGTGAGATTTATAACGAATCGTATCAAAGGAAAGTGACTTTGCTTTGATTGTGAAGAAAATTTTCATTCTTAAATGGTTGAACTAAGTGCTTTTTAACAAACGCAGGAAAGATGATGTAAGTATTGATCGCACCGTCATTTTCAGATTTGCCAAGGCTACAGTGGTACGAATTTTTTCTTCTATACGCATGCATGGGATTGTTTTTGTGAAAAACACTGAATTGGAGACAATTTGATCTAACATTAGGAGGCAATGAGAAGACTTTAATTTATTATTGTATCTATATCGTGATATCACGCACTATGCATGCATACAAGTGAGATATCTCTCAGTAATTAATTTAAGTTCCCATATGGTCTCATAGTACAGGTGCTGTTCACAAAAATAGAATATTTTTAAAGGTTCGTGCACAAATTGTCTTCAATCCACTCAGACGTTTTGGATACATCTAGCTTTGAATATCAGCAGTGCATTATTGCAGCAAAATGTCTTGAGATATTGTCTTGCATATTGGTGCACTCGATTTGAAGTTATATGGACTTTAATATAAATTGCCGGTAATTTACCGATAAATTACCAGTAAATTACCGGTAAGGTAACTTAAAATAAATTACCGGTAATTTTTAAACACTAGTACATAGTGCCTGCAAAATACGCCAGCAGGAGTGTGCATTTAACATTTATCAAGTAACATCACAATATCAAGAAACAATTAATTGTAACGCATCACTTGTACAAATAATTGAAAATTAATGTATTAATATTGTCTCAAACAGACATCCATACTTTAAAGTAATGTGCACGGAATTGTAATATGTTCCTAGTTACTCTATCGCAAACAAATAAACCTAGATTTTCCACAGTTCAAGAATATGCCGGCATACAAGATTCTCAACTTTTATTTTTGAAGAGTAGGCACCAGGAGCAGATGTAATTTCGCTGAAAATGAATTGATGTCCCTTCACCATAGTCTAATTATCTATTTTCTATGACTAAGACATACCTCTGTATCAGGATTTCTTAGTGGCTCCTCATCTGTTCCAAGAGACTGTGCATCTATTTCTGGTTCGGATAGTTGTTCCCCTGAGGAATCGAGGAATCCGAAGCTCCTAATAGTGTTGTCGTTGTCATCTATCTTCCCCTCCAATGTTCCTCTCTTCTTTTCCATTTCACCTGTAAAAAGTGCAAAAAGTGGACTGAACATTTGTATTTTAGAATTTTGAAAACAATGTAAATGTTACTTGTAACCTAATTAATGCTTTAATTCTAGCATGAGGTTCTAAAGGAATCTATCGTAAATTCCAACTTGGGCCCCCTTTATTACATTTTAATAACCTAGTTACCTCGAACTGCATGCATTCATTATTATTTACTCAAAAATGAAAATAATACAAACCATGTTGATATTTACAGAAAACCAAGAGATACAATGATCAGAGTTGGAAAAGTCGGAATTGGAATTAATTCCGATACGGAATTAATTCCATTTTTCGTCGGAATTGGAATTGGAATCGACAATATTTAAATCTACTGGAATTGGAATTGGAATTGACCTTGATAAACCTCAATTCCACTTTTTCGATAGACCTGTGATAAATCTATTTGTACAAAAATTGAAATCACAGTACTCGGCCGTTGTGTTAACTGCACGCAGAGATAAGAAAGAGATAGATCGACAGGGAGAGCTTTATTCTATTTGAATAAAGGGTGTTTTTTGTGACTTCGATGGGCCTACAGCCCCGGACAATGTTATTTCAGCGATTAGGCAGACAATGAAAAGACAGTCATCTTTGTTCATTCTGTTGTTTAGTTATTTATCAAGTAAGATATAATTAATAAAAATAGAGCAATTGTTGAATTTAGTTCTTGATAGGATAAGCACAAGAATTGGAGATTAACTTAATTGTTGTACACACGAAAAACAATTAGTTCGGAAAGAGGAAAATTAACGCTGCATTAAAGGGCAGCAACCCTGTCAGTTCAAATCATAATATAGACAGTGTCAACAAATCATTCTAATAACTAATTATTCAATTACAGGAACTATTATTCAACTTCCAATCACAACAATTAACAATATTAATTTTAAGGACTATAGTTACATAGATGCGATACGCAACGATAAAAGAAAAAGTTTACACTTACAGTTCACTTCTTAATGTTGAATTCACTTCAATTCGATCGGACTCACTTATGCCAAAATAATATCATAAATATCAGTGTCACTTACACCGTCAATCTTCAATCGCGCTCGCTGATGTGTTGCTGTATACGCTGCTGTGTTGTTGTTCGCTGGCGGGCAGTTGTTGTTGTTACTTCTGTGGTTAAGTTGCACCGCGAGAGCCCGGAGTTCTTCTAACAGCTACTGAAGATATCGTATGTGTTGTTGGCAGTTGTTGTTGCGTCAATTTCTCATCGTTTCTAATTTATACAAATTTTTGGGACTTGACGATAAAACCACTTTCTTTTGAAAATTGAAAGAGTTTCCTTTAATCTCTGCTCGTTAGCTTTCGACCCGACCACATTTCGTTCTCATCACGGAATTTTTAATCTCCTTTTTTAACATGGACCATTAATCAGTTTTTCATGATATCATTTTCATCGTCGTTTTTTCTTTCATCAACAATCACGTTATTCGCACACTGAATTTCTTTCTTCTGTCAGTTTATTAATAGATTTATTCGCTCGCATCTCATCTCTCTCTCACTCACTCAGTGTTTGATTATTTGCTGACCGTTAATTTCTTTTCGTTTTTTCGTGAGATATTGAATATCTTGTTTATGAAACGAAAATGGCGTAGGCTTACCGGTTACATATATACATGTACACAAGAAATATGAACTATGAACATGAAAACTCACATAGGAACGACGCAGGGAACAGCACACAGGAACAACAAGGTTGGGTCCAAACTTGGGCTTGGGTATCCCCAAGCCCAAGATTAATCTTGGGTCTAATCTTGGGCACCCCCCAAGATTGGACCCAAGAGTGGCTATTTCTCTAGTGAAATGGAACATCAATTTCCAAAACATGTTCTAAAATGATCTAAAATTGCATGAATATATTTTGAATCATGCCATATTGTACATATTGCTATCCAATTAATATATGTCTAATGTTCATATTAATTTCTATTTATTACATGAATTTGTTATTGCGGAATTGAGGCCATATTAATATTCAGCTAAAAGTTTTAATTATCGGCATAGGTTATCTCTGGGCCTAATATCATCAACCCTGTTTACGTGTACAGCCTAATAATCACATAATTAGAACAACATGCATGACTAAGCTATACATTCCTTACAACATAATAGGCTCGTATAAGATGAAAAGAGCACAAATGTAGATGCGAGGATATTTTTACTAATCGTAAGAAGCAATTATCAATGAATGTCACTGCATTAAATGATACCAATATCTTTCTATTTCTAATACATGTAGCCTAATAGTGGAATAAACAATATAGGCCGAAGTTTTTAACTTTCAAGGCAGGAGGCTATATAAAGCAAGTTATCTACGAATTGTTATAGGCTACCACTTAACAGCATAAGCGTTATACAGGCATTGGTTTAATGCATTGCATTTTTTCATGTATTATTTGTTTTATTTCAAACAAAATGATATATACAAAATTCTGTCTAACACAATATGCATTACATCTTGTTTAATGGATTAAATTCACAAGGAAGCCATAGGTTAAGCATAGTTTAAAAAGATAATTAAACAAACTATCAGATAGACATTTATGGTAGGTCTATATCAAAGTTGATGATAGCACACTTTTATCATAGAAAGACCAATCGTGTGGTTGAAGTAGGTTACATATCTACATGCACATACATGTAAGCTTTCATGTAGATGACTTGCTATGACATGATGTGGTCATATACATAGGCAGAATTTTTCCAAGAAAACCGCAAATAATCATTCATGACCAATTTTTTTACTCTTGGGTTCTCACTCTTGGGGTGGTACCCAAGCTCTTGGGGCCGCACCCCAAGATTCTTGGGTACCCCCCAAGACTACCCAAAACCCAAGAGTGAACCCAAGACCCAACCTTGGTAACAACGAGGATAGGACAAGGGCACATGGGTTAGATTGAAACGAACAAACGTTAGATACATTAACATAAGACACTATACTCGACATGCAATTATCGGAATTGGATCTTACGTGGAATAGAATTGGAATTGAATTGAACTGTTTCGACTGGAATTGGATTTGGAATTGAAATTTCTGCTCCGGAATTGGAATTGGAATTAAAAAATTTCAGTGGAATTTGTCCAGCTCTGACAATGATATTATGCGCATTTAAATGTGTTTGTGTATTTCTATTCATGAGCATATGCTATGTTAACTTTTTTCGCTTGACTACCGCATTTCCTCGAATAGAACTCGCCATCACATAGAACCCTCACCTAAATTTTCATTTAAGTGTTTTTGAGAGTTTTCTAGGAGTTAATCGCATGTTATAAGGTTCTCAGCATATGTCACAAGCTCAAATATGAAAATGATAGGCTGTCCTTATCTTTGAAAAGTACTCGTAAATATAAATTTGATGGAACATGCACGGAAAGAAATGCTATCAATTTTCCGATACAATGTTACAGAACTTATCTATGTCAAAAAAATTTTTACTTTTCCGGTGCCACAGAGTGGAATACATTGCCGAAATATATCAGAAAAGTCAGTAAGAACAAAATATTCTTAAAAATGTTAGAAATATGCTCACTGGGTAAAATACTCGAAAGGATATCAAATTGTCCACCATTATTTACAAATTTTACCTTAATTGCATGATATCCCGAATCGATCCAACTGCATATTATGCGATATACTGTACTTTTTACTGTTCTAAACCGATCTTCATGTACTCTACAAATGCATAAATTAGTTTAGACCCTGCAATGGGTTTATGCATACATGACTCATACTTTTATTGCGATATATTCTTCCGACGTTTGTGTGAAATGTGGATTGACATCGGACTTCTCTCAGCGGGACTAGGTTTCTACTGCCTACACTGCTCTAGTACCGTTCACCTCTACAGTCACTGGTACAATATATCTAATGTACTTCTCTTGAATATAATATGCACATGCACATATGTTTACGCTTTTTGTACATGAATCTTGTACAGCGATTGTATTGGCGAAAATATATTTCTATTTCTATCTTAGTGTAAGGGATGCGACCTGGTCATTATCACTTCACGAGTTGTCACGAGTTATGGATCTGTCATAGGGCCTAGTTGGACGCGTAAATTATGACACAGTGAAATGTTCTTACCTTCGATCTGGAATTTGATCATTCAATTTACCACGGTAGATGAAATTCAGCTTTGACTCCACATTTCTATTGCAAGGAATCATGTGAGTGGCAATTTCATCAGTTCCTTGCGTCCTTAAATTCCTTCAGCGACGATGAGAAATTTGAAGAAACTCAGGACAACATCAACCAAAGTCTGTATCAATGTTCCTGAGAAAGCAGTATAAACATCGAATACCGGTAGCATGAATTGATTTCTGTACAGTAATTGAAACAATCCGCAATGTAGACAACACAATAGAAACTTCTCAGTCACAGCACTGGTGATGTTACCGACAACCGAATCATGCACGCTGCTCCTTTATGCGTTGCTCATAAGCTGTGACTGTTAACGTGTTAACAGCAGTGCGGAGAACTGGTTGATCGATGACGGTAGTGTAGCAACATAAGTGACCTGAATAGAATGCGTCATACTTATTTTTAATGCGCCTGGACTGCTTCTTGCAAACCCATGAACACAATAATAATGGGGTTTTGTCTTTGTCAAACCGAATAGCTTCTGCTCTGAATGTTTGACTTGTCCTATAATGAGACTTGTATAGCACGTAGTACTTACATTGCTCCCATTTCCTGATTTGATCATTGACTTCGCATTCTCGATTTTACTAGCTACAAAAGTGACCAAGAACATCGTTTTTAAATAGGTAGGATTGAGTATTATCCAATAAAAAAATAACCAACGTCTTAGCCGATATAGCAAGAAGAAGCAGCACCAATTGACTAAAAACTGATCTCAATTTTATGCATGCAAGCATTCTTATAGTAGTTCGCAACTTGAGCCAGTGGGGCCGGTTGTTGCCCCTGATGATCACTATACAAGTTCACAGATCACATTGAAAGTTCTCCATAATTTTATTATAAGTAATTCATAAACTTCAACTTAATGAAATTATTTTGCGCTGCCCGCAACTGCGGGTGATGCGGGGTCCTTCCTCTGGCGCTGTGGTATTACCAAATTTCCAAGTTTCAGTTCCCAGACATATCTCATAAGATATTACAGGTCAATCTTCCAAGATAACAGTTCTATCTTACAAATCTTCCAAGTTTCAGTTCCCAGACATATCTTCTAAGATCTTTCAGGCTAATCTTCCAAGACAACAGACCAATCTTACAAATCTTCCAAGTTTCAGTTCCCAGACATATCTTCTAAGATCTTTCAGGCTAATCTTCCAAGACGACAGACCTATCTTACAAATCTTCCAAGATAACATTCCAATCTTGCAAATCTTCTAAGATCTTGTAAGTTTCTTGGAAGATTTATAAGTTTCGATTCACTGGGCAGTACTGCTGAACGTCCAAGTTGTTTTTTCCACGATGCTTCCTTATTCCAATTGCCCACAATCTCTCCAGAGGAAATGAAAAGTGAAATCCTGAGACTAAGCCCGAACTCAGCTAGTGGTTATGGCAATGTTTCAGCAATTTTTCTTATCCGTTGCGTTGAACAATTGTGTGCTCCTTTGGCAACCATATTCAATATATCTACATCCAATGGAGAATACCCACAGTTGTTGAAGCGCAACAACGTATTTCCTCTTTACAAAAAGAAGGGTGACAAAACCAATGTGGAATCCTACCGCCCAATTGCAATACAACCTGTCATAAGTAAACTGTTCGAACGAATTGTGAATAAGTACCTTCGTTTTCATCTGAAGGAACTAATATGCAATGAGCAGCATGGCTTCGTTCCGAACAGATCAACCTTGAGCAACATGACATGTTACAAAGAATTCATAACATGTGCCCTTGACGATGGAGTCCAGGTTCATTCTATTTACACGGATTTTAATAAAGCCTTCGATTCTGTGTGTCACGACTATCTGCTATTGAAGCTATCGAACCAATTTGGAATTGCTGGGTCATGTTTACGCTGGTTCGAAAGCTACCTTCGCGACAGATTTCAGCGAGTTGTCGTCTGCGGGCAAGAATCGGAGTGGACTCTCGTCACATCAGGCGTCCCCCAAGGGTCCATCCTTGGACCATCCCTATTTCTCATGTTTATCAATGATATTCCGTCTTCTCTTCGTTCATGCGAATCGTTGATGTTTGCTGACGACTTGAAGCTTTTTAAGCGTGTTTCTGCTGAAAGTGATTGTCAGGATCTGCAAAATGCTTTGAACTGTCTAGTACATTGGTGCTCCAAGTGGAAGATGTCATTAAATATTGGCAAATGTTTTTTCTTGAACTTTTCACTGAAACGATCCCGAAATGTGGACTATGATTATGTCATCGGTGACATTATTCTGAGCCGAGTGAGTCATATGAAAGATCTGGGAGTTTATTTTTCTTATAACATGTGTTTTTCGACTCACATCAATCACATACTCAAAAAGGCTTTTCGAATGCTGGGTTTCGTAAGGCGAACGTTGAAGCCTTTCAAAGATGTGGATCTATTAAAGAAATTATACAATTCGCTTGTGCGGTCATCTTTGGACTATTGTTCGCCTATTTGGTCGCCGGAAGCGAAATATATGAAAGAAAGAATCGAAAGAGTTCAAAAGGTTTTTGTTAAAGAATTATGTTTTCATAGAAGAATCATGTACAGCAGTCAACTGTATGCTGATCACTGCAAATCTTTTGGACTTACGACTTTGGAGAATAGACGAAGCATCTTTGACTTCATATTTTTACATAAGGTTCTTCACAGTCATGTAAATTGTCCTTTTCTTGTGTCCTCCATCAGCTTCAAATTACCAAATCGGAGAACGAGACATACCAATGTTCTCACCTACGAATCGCACCGTGGTCTTCTGATTCGGAAGCATGACTTTATTCCTCGAACAATCACGACGCTCGGCTGCATTTCTGACATCGACTTATTTGACTTCAATCACGCAAGATTCAAGCGCATCATAAAGACACGTTTTACATGATGCGGATGTTGTTTTTAAAATTCATTCCTCTGACTATATTATTTTCATTTCAACTTCAATTTTTTTTTAAAAGTGACTGTAACTGGCGAAAGCTGTAGTCATTTTATCGAAATAAATAAATAAATAAATAAATGGATTGACTATACCTTTCCGGCCAGTCTGAATATGTCAAGCACGTCATCGTCTCAACAGGTAAGCAAAATGAGATAGTCAACGTCTCCTAGCCCGAAACGAAGCACTGGAAAAGCTTGCTGACAAATAGAATAGGTTCATGCAAGTGAGCGATCAAATGAAGACATGGTATTGGTAATCAACAAGGGATGGCATCCGAATTTCGACACATCTGTGAATGCGCATAGGCATACAGAAACCTAATACAATATCCTATTGAGATGTCTACATGCATAGGCTTTGCCCTATCATTTATTCTTTTCTTACTGGGTATGGTTAACTAAAACTTTGATCATTCTCAGCAACAAAAAAGTGGGTGTCTGTATTACAATACTAAAGAAAAGAAATTCTGTCGTGTTTCAGCCGTCTTCAAAAGTGTTGCCACATTTTTCGGAAAGCTTCGGAAATTTAAAGCTGATGCTTTGCTGCAGTACACCTACCGCAACTGCAACGGTGGAAAATATAATTAAGAATGGGTACATGTAGACTAAGGAATGTGCTTAGTTCCTTGATAGTGCATTTCTCGTTGGCGACAGTCAGTGTCTTGATCGTACGTGACAGTACGATCACAATGGCACCGAAAGTATCTGGCAAAGCCGCGAAGAAGTCTAGCAAGGCTAAGACCCCTAAAACCGACACTGGCATCTTCAGCAAAGCTATGTCAATCATGAACAGTTTCGTGAATGACATCTTCGAGTGAATTGCCAACGAGAGCAGCCGACTGGTCTCCAGTCGGGAAATTCAAACCGCCGTTCGCCTTCTTCTGCCCGGTGAACTCGCAAAGCACGCTGTGAGCGAGGGAACGAAGGCAGTCACCAAGTACACTGGCTCCAAGTAATTATCGCTGCTTCTGTGAACGCTCAAAGTACGATGTACAAGGTGATATACTAAGTGGATCGGAAGGGATTCTTGCGATATAATACGGTGAAAAGTTCTCGAATCTTTTCGTCAACACAATACAAAGAGAGGCTGTGGGTTCTCTTTTGCAATTAAGTATATATCGTCGTTGTCCGACGATAACCGTGTATCTACAAAATTTTCAAAATTCGTTTTTTTGCACTTTCTAAATCCTTTACACCTTTTACACAATGTATTATGATATTAAGTCTAAAAACTAACGGTAACTTGGAAAATTTCACAATTCTCTAATCGCACAATTCAACTTTGCACTAAAAGTTGTCCGACGATAACCGTGTATCTACAAAACCATGAATCAAAGAATGACAAACTATGCTCGTGCGGTCGCTTCTAAAGAATAGCAATCTCATAAACCACTTTCCCGACATCACAGCGATCGTGAGTCATCATTTATTGTTTGCACCCTACATCAACGTCATAGTTATCTGAAGAGCAAGACAGTATTCGATACGCACGTTGCTACTATTCAAAGTTGACTTCATTTCAAGTTGTTTTGGCATCTGATGCTGGTGACCAGTAATTCTCGTTCGCTCTGGTAAGTGTATATTTGATTTATTATTGAACTATCAGACACTTGGTTGTGTGTCTGCTAATGCATGCGAGTCTACAATACGGCTGTAAAGCCTATCTATTTAAAGACCTATGGGTAGATACATGTAAAAGATGAACGCGGTGGGCTTTGAGTACAAATAGACAGGGATCCTTAGAAACTTTGCAAAGCATCCATATAATCTACATGTTTTTTCATCTTTTAGAGTATATTATTCTGGTTTGCACTGTAGGTATACTACACTGCTATTCGACCAATTTTGTATAGGCCTATAGATGCCTATATATGAAATGCAATCACCACTTTAAGACAGCTTACTGATATGATTTCTGCTTAGATACGACAAGTGAAGAAGTCAATCATGATTCAATAAATAATTATTTCTAATACGATACTACATTTACAATTAATTCTGTACATGCATTCTGTTACAGATATTCTAACTTACAATTTATGAAAATATTCTTGTTTCTTTGTTTTGACGTCAAATTCATATTATGAATAGCCTACTTAGCTGATGAGTGCTTAGAACATTAGCGTAACTTTAATGGAATAGAAAAATAAATCCTGTCAAACAATTTCGAAATGTTGTTAAGGCCGTTACTGTAAAGTACTAGAGAGTACCGTATATACATTATAAAGGCCTATTGCTGGCTGGTTTTGTCTTGCCTATACTACACAGCACTCGTTTTTGCTTTATGAATAATCAATTCAATTTGTTTTCTTTTTAGATGTCTTCAAAAAGAAGTTGGAAAATGGTTCAATTGGCTCGGGAGAAATAACAAGAAAAGTATCTCGAGTATTACAGGAGAAATCAACCAATTCAAATACAGAGGATCCATATGAGTCGATCACAATCTTGCATTGGACGGTGTGGGTAGCGTCGTAGTCAGATCAGCCTCCTCTGAGATCTCTCATAAGATTCAGGGAAAAGCTAGTAGCACAGCTGAAAACATTACAACAAACTCCAGTCCTTCTGACGATTCCATCGATTCCGATATAATTCCAGTAGGCCAAAGCATCACTACCATGCACATAAACTCTATGCCTAAGGCAAAACGAGCGAATAGTGACAGGTCTTGGGCAAAAAATGTTAATAAACAGAAGCGGGTGAGAGGTTAAGAGTATATTGGAAGGAAGTACGACACAACAAATTCAACTTATGTGCCAGACGTAATATGTGCTAGATTTTTAAAAAGTTGCTGTTCTTGCCGGTCTTTACGCTGCTCAAGTATTCCTGATGAGCCCAGATATGCGGTCTTTAAAGATGTTTGATCCATGAATTGGCAGCAAAAAAAGGGTTTTGTACAATCACTACTTTCTGTCAACAAGGTTGAACGGAGGACAACCTCAAATGATATCCTGCGTAATAAGTTTTCTAGCGAATATCATCTAAAAGTTAATGGCTAACTAGTGTCAGTTTGCAAGAACATGTTTTTGAATACGACTGGTTTGACAGACTATTTCGTAAGAACGCATTCAAAGACGAGACTCGATGAGATCGTTGTTTCCACTTCTGATGATTCAATAATACAAAGTCCTTCTTCTTTTGGCCGCTCCAAAGTCAGGGAATTCCTGAGCAGTTTACCATCAGTTCCATCACATTATTGTCGAAAGTCGACCAATAAGAAATACTTAGAACCTATATTTACTAGCCACCTGCATCTTTACAATAGCTATGTGAACCACTGCAAAAATACGGGAAATGTTATTGTATCTCGTCAAGTGTTTATGGATGAATTTCATGGTGCAAACTTGGCCATATTCCATCCTAGGAAAGATCAGTGCGATACCTGTGTTGCCTTCAAGGAAGGAAATTTATCCGAAAATGACTATTTTGCACATTGGGCTAAAAAGGAAAAGGCACAGACTGAGAAAATAAAAGATAAAGAGATTGCTTCAAATAACACAAATATCCGAATGCTAACGATGGATCTCCAAGCAGTTCTAGTTTCTCCATCTCTAAAAGCGTCAGCAGTGTATTACCGTACAAAATTGTGCGTCCACAATTTTACTATTTATGATTGCATAACTAAAGATACAACATGCTATGTTTGGCATGAGGAACAAGGAGGGCTTACAGCGAATGAATTTGCTTCATGCCGATATGATTTCTAAGTTCTAATACATCTTTTGATGAGTACGTGATATATTCTGACGGCTGTACTAATCAGAACAGAAATGTGACTATTGCAAAAGCTTTGTCACTTTTCTCCCAAACACATAATAAAACTGTGATCCAAAAAAATTCAGGAGCGTGGGCACACGCAAATGGAAGTGGACAGTGTCCACAGCACTATGGAGCGATGCCTTAAAAATAAGGATGTTTACTGCCCAGCAGATTACGTGTGCTATATTCAAGAATCTCGATCAAAGCCTAAACCGTACTTTGTAAAATACGTAGATCATGACTTCTTTTTGAATTTTTCTGAAATTGCCTCACTTCATAGCATAAGACCTGGAAAACGTGTTGGAGAGCCCAAGTTGCTGACATAAGAGCCTTGAGATACGAGTCGAATGGCAGAATCCCTTTCAAACTTAATTTTGATGACATGTGGGTACTTATGGATAAAAGAGGAGAAGATACGTCGACAACGCGAAGAAAATATCCGCAGCCAAATATAAACATTTGCAGGAGTTGAAACTGGTTATTCCGAGTGATTACCATTCTTTCTATGACTCACTATCGCATTGAACTATTATCTTTACCAAGTGGTTCAATTTTTTGATTATACAGTGTATAATACATGCAGAATTGTTTGAGCCACGACATTGTTTTAAATTACACTGAGGTAGTACTCCTTCACACATGCTAGATGTGCGGAAAGATTATAACAGATTGATGGGTTTTCTTTTATGTATTGCTATCCTTACTCTCTTGATATGTACCTGCCTGCACAAGGAGCCTGTACGTGCTGTTTTGACATGATTATGATTATTCTTAATTGAAACTACTGCCGTCCATTATTTGTGTTGAAATATGGTACATGGTATACATACATCTGTAAGAAAAAGTGATAACCGTGTATCTACTGACAAATATTCACGGCGATAACCGTGTATATACACTAAAATAGAAAATATCAAAAGTTGCTCAATTTAATAGTAAACTTATGATAAAGCATCCCTGTCATATGCATTACCCGAATTTACAAAACTTAGAATATAGTTACGCGTTTATAAGAATGTTTTTTGTGTCTCCTGAAAAATTTCATATTTTGTAGATACACGGTTATCGTCGGACAACGACGATATATACTTAATTACAAAAGAGAACCATCCTCGCTGAAACGATTCACTATCAGCACTTAAAATCAATGCCCGCAACTATGAAGGTGTAGTGGGGAAAAGTGAAAGGAAGGAGCAATTCGAAAACACTTCCGTAGTAAATCATCACTTAGACTTAGATGTTTAATTTAATTTCATTCAGAAGCTGTAGATTGACTGAGTCTCATTAACATGTTTGCAAGATTTTCAGCAGATGTTTTTGGAAGTTTGATGCTAAAGGCCAATTTCGATAATCACAAAAATCATACCATTGGTCGCTTTGACTGCCAGCATTTGAAGAAAATAACTTGAAAAAATTATCGCTTCTAATTGGTAATTTTGATTGAAAAAAACTAAATGTATATTCAAAAATTACAAGTCATCACTCATGTTAATTCAAGTTCATTTTTGGCTAATATAGCTTAAATGCATGTTGGCTAATATATTTCGATGGGGCATTGTCAGAGGATTTTGGTTAGATTTGAACTGATCTGCAATGGCCTGTGCGGAACGTGCTCAAATTAATATCACTTCTCCCTGAAGGAACTGCGTTGCTGGTGAAAGGCATTGCAATCTGATACAACAACAAAAATAATGAACGACATCATTATTAGTTCATTGTAAAATGTCTTCAATTTCAGGCAAGTAAAACAATGCATCATGAAATTGAACTAAATGCCTAAAAAATACAAAATTTGTTCTAAAGACACATGGCATGATTGATGACTGTCTGATATTTCATGTCTAGTACGATTGTTGCTGCAAGTTTGCCTAAGCGATTGACGATTGCACATAATATTAATGCCTTTATTAGAGGTAGACTATACAGGGTCGAAAAAAGGTCACATGTTCAAATCCACTTGAGCACCAGATTATCTTAATGAGTAGTGTCTCCTGATAATTTTGGTCCTAATTTTATTGAAATTCTTGCAAAATTGAGTAGGTGCGGACGAAAACAAACATGGTAAGTGACTGTCAAAATTTTCACGGTTGATGCTACTTGTAATAGTGTAATAGGCATGTGCTCTGTTGTCATATTCGATGAAGAAGCCTACTTAATTCTTGCTATACTTGTACGCGTATAGGCCCTACATTGTTCACGTTGTTGTCTATGGCTAATGAATTGTATTTTTCTGTCATTTCAGCATGAAGTTATATCAGGAGTCATTGTATGTTTTTACGTCTCCTACGAAATTTCCGTATGAAGTTGTATCTGGAGTTATTGTATGCTGATGTCTCTTCTACGAAATAAGATGCAGGTGTCCGGTAAGTCATTATGTATTTTAAAATTAATATATATTTCCAATCGGATTGCAAGCTCAAATATTCTGATATTATAAATATGTTGCCTAAAGAGCAATTAACATACTTTTCTGTATATTTTCAAATATCCTAGCGTCAGTTTGTTCGCATTAGTATTCGAATCTCCTCTTCCTTATGTTTTAGGGATTTAGTGACTGTGATCAATGTTATCTTCACTCAGTATTGAAGTAAAATCAGATCTACGTAAAAGTACAGTCGAGGTTGATTTGAAGAATGAGGACAATTTGTAATTTTTCGAGCTAAACCATGAGAAGGTCTAAGAAGTTAAACCCCTGATATATAGTCACGCAATTATATGTGCAGGAAAAAGAAAATTCGTTAGATTGAAATGCTGAATGCCATCGGTCAACTATATTCATACCGGTGTTATTCGCATGCCCTACACTTCCGAATGCATGTAGATCTACGAAATCATTATATTTCTATTGCAATCAACATTGTTCATGTTGTCTCCGTGGCACAGTGGTTAAGTGCTTGGCCTAGTGACCTTTTGGTCCAGAGGTCGAGCCCCGAAGGTGTCTTTGGAAGTCGGCAGGAAGGGCATCCGGACTAAAATTACTACAACGCTCCATAAGTCTGACTATGTCAGCACCGTCCAAGCCCCAAGTATGGGGAGTAGTGACGCAAAAGCTTCATCATCATCACTATTATTAATCGCAAAATGATAATGTTGATCTCTGGTATTCTCATGTAGTTCCATTCTCCTTGTTATTGATGATCAGTTCTGGATCCAACATCGATATCTGTATTGATTCCAAAGTTGACTCGCCACAATGTCTTGATATCATACAGAAACTTCCTTTTACTAATTCGAACTTAAAGACAGTCGAGCAAAGGCCTATAGTTCAATATTGGGATATTTACCAATAGATCGTGTATTTAGAAGACAATGAGAAAATTGCTATCATCACGTGATATATTAAAGTGGTCAAAAAGAAAAAGTGGTCAAGAACAAGCAAGTGTCGTGACATTTCGAACATCTTTGTCAGCTTTGTCTTGATATTTCGAACACAACATTCCATAATGATTTTTATTGACCCTAGAATCAGTTATTTGTTAATATCGCTTAGGTGTGAATTAGCAGGTCCATGTAGCCGTCTGGAAAATATGAACTATTAACGAAATTGGGAAAAAGAAATGATTGAAAGTTTTGAAATCGTTACTACATGTCACATTCATATAAATCTGTTACAGATTGTAGACCAGGAAATCTGAAACTAAATTCTACAGGAGTAGGTCTACCTCATTAATGCGCGTCTTCTCACGTAAATATGCATTTTTCTACACATCATTTGCATTAATGCATGTATTAGTTGAATGTAACTATTTATTAATCCTGCAACGGCTGAGCCCGCGTTAACTCGTATCGAGCGTTATCAAAAGTTGACTGGTGACGGTGACAATGTAGTTGAACCATTGATGTAGGAGTAAACAGGATAGCGGACTTCCCCAAACTTGTGAAGCCTCTTTCTCAGACAGGCAAGCGCGAGACGGGGGAGGCGTGGCCGTCAATGAAAGGACTGTTTGACACTCATTTAGATTACAATCTTCGCTACCAAGGCATGATGAATTAATAATTTATTGTGGATATGTTATTTGTATTTAGTGAAATGGCCGTCATGTACACATTTCTTCACTGACTTAAGTTTAAAGCACACGAATGTCATTTATATCAAAACAATATCGTTCTCAAAGAAAGATCTATTTCCCCCGAAAAAGAATGAGTTTCGTCGCTTCTTGTCTCGACTGTCCGGAATTAGAGAAAATCTGCTTCTCATGGTACAATTACCCAAACGTACCCGTACTTAAAAGTTCGTGATCATTCGAATCAGTTTGGTGATGTGATCACTTTCACCCTGAAACTCGTGATCGTGGAAGTGACTCTTAAAACACAAAGGAAGAAGTTTCTGTCTATCTACAGATAAAAGCACTTGGTACTCAATTTTGGCATCGATATTTTTACCCTTGGGTAGCAAATTTACATTTGAGACACATGGAAAAATTGTGCGGAAAGCATACTGCGCTGTTTTGATAACAACAAATGCTCCACTATTTGAGATCAACAACCCTCCCCTCTGTTTTTTATGGAGAAAATCTGAAAATGGAATTGAGTACGGAACGGGGTCATCAGAACTATGTACTAAGGCACAAAGACAAGTTTCGCAATCAATTTTAGGTAAAATTTTCCTTACCACATAGCCTGCGATGCAAAATTTGAGAAGATCCAAGCTGAGCGCAGCTCAGCCACCATATCATGTTCGGGATTGGACAACTCGCAAGACTGGTTTAAGTAATCAATAGCCATACACTTCATCTGTCTGAAATGAAGATCTATCGCATGAGAATCAAACTCATTGACATTTGCGTTTTTCGATGGACGGCTCATGTCGTTTATCAAGATGGATTTGATGGCTGCCTTAAATTGGCCTGCAGAAGGATTATTATTAAACCCACCTCTTTGACGAATTTTGCTGAGCAGCATTTATATATGATCTTGAGATGCCTTATATGTCAAAAAATATGAAAAATTGCAGTCAGAAATCAGATGATGATACAGAGACCTTACCGAGAGCATTGTAACGATGAAGCCTAAAACACCTGTTTTCTTTCCGGTATTTAAAATTGAAACACCGCTAGATGTACACAGTCTCCGAAAGAAGTCAGAGGCGTAATCAAGAAAAACAGTCCATTCATGAAAATTCTTCTCTGATAGCGGTACCTTAATTCCAGTTTGGTATGGATTTTCGCCGTTTAGGCGGTCAAACAATTCGTCAATCAGACGAATAAATTCCGTTGTATGTTCACTGCCTTCGAAACTTTTTTACTAAACTCTTTCTCAAAATAATCAATGACATCAGCAACTGATCGGCTGATTGTCTGAGCAGCTAAACGAACCTAAATTAAAAAAGTAAAATAAAAAAACACGTGAAACGAAATAAAAAGTATTCCAAATTTGAATGAGGTAGGGGAAGCTGGGGTGACTTGGTTTGAGTGTTCAGAGGTGAGGGACCGAAACACGATCGCCCTACCCTAGTCTCTGCTGATGACCTCAGGAGTTCAAGGTTAATATTTAAGTTCCAATCTTGATTATAGTTCTTTGCTTTTATTTCCTGAATAAGAATCTGTTATTTTGACACTATTCCATTCACCTGTAGGGAACGTTTGATCAGTCCTCTTAAGGATTAAATTTCTCACTTATCTTTTCATCAAGTCTTCATTTCACAACTTCATTTCATTCGGGATTAATTTGATGGGTTACGTCTGGCATCACTAATGATTTTGACATGTTGATACAGTATGAGTATGATGGATAACAGACCTGATCGCCTTTATCTATTGGTAAGGAGAATCAGGTGCACGAGCGTTAGGATAGTTAATACCGCTAAGTACTAGGATAAATTGAAGCGACAATTCTGACAACCTCAGTTGGACAGAATTCACTCGCTGAGTAAGCTTGCTAAATTCTCTTTTTGTACTTCTCGATGCATGAATTATTAATTGGTATTCCGTAGCGTATTTTCAGTAGCAGTAGTTTCCCCCTGTTTAAACAATAATATAAATTGCTTGGAGGGTAGAGTACTTGATAGAGTTTAAACTAATTAACCCTATGTATTTGACCTATTGGTTAGCGTATAACGTTTTAATTGGCAGTTGGGGTGACATGGCAGTGGGGGTCTTGCAGTTGATAGGCTTCATAAATCAAAAATCCGAAATATACATTTCGAAGTAGCTCTAGAATAAAGATGCTGGAGCAAGATACCTGCGGATTATTTGCACTTGTACTTTTTTAGGAGCAAAAAAACTATTTTACCTGCAAAAATCGTAACTTTTGGAAATGCTCAACTTTTGGGACATTCTCGTCTTGTGAGAGATTTGACATAAACCATTATTAAAGATATTTTACTTAGGTCATGGTGCATGGACACCTACAGTGTAAAAACATTCAGATCATATTAACATTGTGTTTGAGCTCATTTTCTTACTTTAATGGGGTTGGGGTGACTTGGCAGTATCATGTTGGGGTGACATGGCAGTATGGATATTGCAAATAATGTGCTTCACAAATCGAAATCCCTATTACTTTCTAAAGTAGCTCTGAAATGAAAATACTGTAGAGAAAGATTGCTTCGGGCTTTTACTTTTTCAGAGCAAAAAATCAGGCCTATTGGCCTACTTAAAATGTAAAAATGGAACTTTTGAAAATACGTAATTCGATGAGCCACCGCGCCTTGTGATAGATTTCAGATAAATCTATGTTGAAGACATTATAATTAGGTCAGAATACATGAACCCTGATAGTGTAAAACATTCTAGCCGGAGCTGAGGATTTAACCGTAGGCCTACTTAGGTTGGGGTGACATGGCAGCATCATTTTTTGTGTCCTTAATAGTAACTGTTAACTTAAGGTTAACTGATGGTAGTGATGTGTTAGTGACTCACACCTTTTAATACAAGTTCACAACTAAACACGTAGCCTATCCATTGGAAAATGACTCAGAAACATCTACGTCAAACCAATTCTTATTTGTTGATTCGTCGTGTCTTCTGATTGGTTCATTTCAAGTTACAACATGCAGTGACAACACTCTCTAATTTATTTTCATCTTCGCAGTACACTGACAAGGACGTACGTACAATGAGTGACGCGCTCTAACTAATCTCGTGATGACGTGCAAAATGCTCTTAACAAGATAGCATAATTGAAGATGCAGTTGCGAAAGTTTCATTTTGTTACGTCAATATCCTCAATATTCTTTTTTATTTTTTCAAGAATATATTTGACGAGATTGCCTGTGATACATGTAACTACGTTTTCTCTTCAGATAGTGACTCGGGAAAAGCATACCGGTAGCAGAAGTCACGGGATAAAGACGGAACCATTTTGCCATCAACGGATTTTAGGATGGATCAATAGGCCTATTCACTATAAAGCTAAAATTTATATGAGCTGCCAAGATTGTGTTTTGCAACTAATTTGGAGATATATGTAGTAGCAATTATAATGCAAGCTTAGATCAGTATAATATGAAAAGTTTGTTTATGTTTTATGATACTGCCAACTCACCCCAACCCCACTGCCAAGTCACCCCAATAGTGGGGTGACTTGGCAGTTTTAGAACTTTTCTGTAATTGAATTTTTCGAGGTCAAGACAATAATTTGTGGCAAAACTGTCTGAAGCAAAAATGTTCCTAATGCTCCTCTCCGTCAACCCGTACTAAAGGAATTCTGTAATATTTAGTCGTTTGGCCGGGATGGGCATTTGAAAAAAACACTGCCAAGTCACCCCAGCTTCCCCTACGCGTTGAAAGATTTAGTATTGGCTTTTGCGGCTAGGTTGTCACACAACGGCACACTACACGTCTTCACCACGGAGCAGCGACAAAAGCCCCCCCCCCCCCCGAGAAATTGATGTATAACGTACTGCATTCAGATCTGTCTCCATATGGCATACATGTTTCTTTTACATGCTAGCACTTCCATTTTGATATGAATCAATTACTTCTACCTAAACGCAAGACTTTGTCAGAACTTGCTTGATAATTTTAAATTGATAACATCTGTATGATTCTATAGATTTGCACACACGGCTTTATTCTGGACAATCTGCTCACCTGCTGCATACCGGTCTGTGTCAGATCGGATTACGATTACGTGAACCAACATGTCAAGTGGCTTAGGATTTGACAGCTCAAAATGAATCGCAAATCAAATTTTGATGTCAATCCTCCGACAAAGAAAGTGAAAAAAATCAACATCTGACCTTCAACGACGACTTAGAAATCTATGCGAGCAACATGAAAACGGTTCAAAAAAACACTGCTGAATTTTTAACAGCAATCGGCAATTGAATTCGTCTGTATATGTGAGTTATACAATATACATCGGTCACTGCAATAAACAGGTGAGTTCTTTTTTGCCATATATTTTCAACATGCGGCATACGTGTATATTGTAGTACACTTACATGTGTGTACTTCTATGTACAGGACGTACTTATACAATCTACTTGTATGCAGTACATATGCGGGTTGGTATCACATTACATATGATCATACAGAAGGATTTTGTTGGAGTGGCTTTTGTCTAGGGGCTTTTGTCGGGGGGGGGGGGGGGGCTTTTGTCGTACATCCCTTCACCACATCGAAAATTATGATTTCTGAAATTTCTCCTTCTTTCATTCGATTAATAGATACTCTCTGAATCACAGCATCATCTTTATCTATCCTCATCAATTTAATACCTCAAGTGAATGACTTTAAATTCGTCAAATACACAGCAAAATTTTAAAGTTTCTGATGCTTATCTGATCTAATGTGTAAACAATTATCATTCACACCTTAAAGTGACATCCCAGCTGTGTTCGAAGAGGCTCTTTCTTAGATCGTTATCAGTCAGATAAGAATTAACATCTCATCAATTGTCAAAATTTGATGATTTGCATGCTGGTCGTGGGATATTCTATCCCCCGTCTCGCGCAGGCGGTCAGAATTTTCAGGCTTCATCGCGGCAGCGAGAAATTTAGGGAAGTCTGCTATCCTGTTAACTCCTACATCAATGAGTGCAGCAGGAAGCCCGAGTTAACTCATAATATGGGATTTTTCCGGATAAAACACCAGCTGTGGTCAAATCTTTTATTTGCAGACGTTTCGGTGGCAGACTGCACACCTTGTTCACTGCGATAAGCCGATGAAATGAAATAAAATGACAAGAGGAATGTTGACTAAAACTCATCTATCATAGATAAAATACTGTAGAAGAAAATAGACTTACAGATATGTTATTTACATATAAAAGAAGGTAATACTTAGACATTGCAAAATTGTTCGGAGTACTTCAAAATCAACGGTTTCCAAATGTCATGGATACCAATGCCATTATCGCGATTGTAGATACTTTCTTTATTAGCATATATATACATAGATTCTTTCAATTTCCTTTTATACCAATTACTTTCCCTGGAGACGATTGAAGCCTCAAAGTTTGGACGGTGACTCAATGTATGCGAATGTTCTGACACGGCTGATGAATTACTGATATCTCTTGTACTTCGCTGATGCTCCTTTATTCGAGTGCTCAATTTTCGCCCACTTTCTCCAATGTAGAACTTGCTACAATCATGACACCCAATTTTGTATATAACGTTGCTCTTATCAGGCTCCACCGGTTTAACCTTCGTCAAACAGTCTTTTAGGCTTTTATTTGGCTTGAAAGAAGTTCTCAATCCGTATTGAGACAAAATTCTTCTCAATTTCTCACTGACACCTTTCACATACGGTAGAGTAATGAATTTCTTCTCTTCCTCACTCACAGAAGATTGTCCGGAACCACATGCAATGTCTAAGTATTACCTTCTTTTATATGTAAGTAACATATCTGTAAGTCTATTTTCTTCTACAGTACAGGGTGACTCAAAAGTCTTAATCGGGTTTCAAATTGAGATTTCTCTGTAAGTATTTGCACTACAAACTCAATTTTTCGTTTATACTGTAGAGGAAGAACCAGAATTTCCAAAGAGACTTGCATTTTTACAATATATGCTGGAAGTGAGCTCCGTTAACTTCATTACAAAGAATGACTCTTTTTTGAAAGTTTTTAAAAGTCTTGTTGATCGTGACTTTCGTCACGGACTGGACTGCTTCTGCAATCTTCACTCGCAGTTCTTCGTTGTCTGTTGGCCTATTCTTGTACACCATCTCCTTGATATGACCCCACAAAAAATAATCAAGAGGCGTCAAATCTGGGCTCCTAGCTGGCCAGTGGATGGGACCGTTCCTGCCAATCCATCGATTAGGGAATTGGATGTTGAGAAATTCTCTCACATTCAGACCCCAATGAGGAGGAGCGCCATCTTGTTGGAAGACTGTCGTGGAAAATCTTCGTAGTCTCTTCAGTTCAGGAATGAAATAATCCCTCAGCATCCGAGATAGGAGTTTCTTGTCACCGTTGTTTCAAAGAAGTAAGGTCCGATGATCCGGTTGCAAAACATGGCCGCCCAGACCACCAAGCCTTTCGACTTTAGAGGAATCTCGTCACATAAATGTGGATTCTCATAGTCCCAAATCACACAGTTGTGACTGTTAATTTTGCCATTCAGATGAAAGATGGCCTCGTCAGAAAAACATAGCTTGTAGATGAAGCTGGGATCATCACATAGCCGGCTAATTTCTTCACAAAACTGAAGCCTTGGCTCATAGTCGTCTGGCAACAGCTCATGAACACGGGAAATGTGAAATGATTTCATGCCAATTGTTCGCTTCAGAGTACGTCGAACAGTCTCGCGTGGCATGTCAAGCTCATTGGCTGCATCCCGCACCGACGATCTTGGATTGTTCTCAAACTCCTCTTTCACATGTAAAACATCATCCTCATCAAGGGATGGGCGACCACTTCGCTCAACATCTTGGACAGAACCCGTCTCAGTAAATTTCTTAAACACAAGTCGGAATGTGCTTTCAGAAGGTGGCTTTGATGTGAGATTTCTTTGCCACTCCCGTCGGGCGGTAGTTACGGACTCATGCTTAGCCATAATCAACACAAAGTTGATCCGATCTTGCACAGATAACATCACTGGTTTCTATGATAGAAACGTGAATATCAGCAGTTATTAAGTACTAAACGGTTTCCGAAATCAGCTTTTCACAGATATCTATGCCTATGCTTCAATTCAACGACATTTTGACGTCATGCATAACTATTGAGCTAATGTAGAAGTTCGATAATTATCATAAGTACCAACCACACATTAATGGAAATGGATAGCTTAGCATTCTTCTTTGTTGTTCTTCTTCATTATGCCTTCGTACTAACTTTCCGCTATTATTTCAATGGACGCATTTGCATTAAGTCTTGTTCACACTTAGCAGGTCACTTGATCAATCAAATTTAATGATGAAGCATTAGCATGTGGTTGTAGTCAATGAGAAACAAATCGTAAGCGGACAATGTTTCATACCATTTGATAAATTGGTTAACCTCCATAAAATGAATGAGGAAGTAGTTCGACCTCTAACTTGATTTTTTTCACAAATTGCGATATGTTACTAAAATTCTGGTTCTTCCTCTACAGTATAAACGAAAAATTAAGGTTGTAGTGCAAATACTTACTGAGAAATCTTGACTTGAAACCCGATTAAGACTTTTGAGTCACCCTGTATTTTATCTATGATAGATGAGTTTTAGTCAACATTCCTCTTGTCATTTTATTTCATTTCATCGGCTTATCGCAGTGAACAAGGTGTGCAGTCTGCCACCGAAACGTCTGCAAATAAAAGATTTGACCACAGTTGGTGTTTTATCCGGAAAAATCCCATATTATGAGTCTCTCAACTGGAAGTACTATATTTGAACAAACCCGAGTTAACTCGTATCGACAGGACGGGAAATTATCACTGACGCCGCATTCAGCAGTTGACCTTCAGAAACTGAGTCCGAGTTAACTCGCATCGGTAGGACAGACAGATAAAATTTCCCTTCCACTGTTCACTAATGCCGAGTTAACTCGGGCTGCTGGGATTTTCCAATTTCACGAATGCCGAGTTGACTCGTTTGTAGCATGAAATGACTTAATTCCACACTTCGATAGTTCTATAATGTTCACTGTAAACATAAAGCCAAATTCAATATCACTGGATAAATGTGACCTTTTACACTGAAAAACTATCTCGCGAATGGCAGGATTACCTTTTGAGAATGAAAGAAGTCATTGAAATATTCTTGGATACATAGCTAGCCCACATTGTTTAATATTCAAAGATATCTTTCAAACCGACGCTTGGGAGAACGTATTATCTATAAAAAGAGTGCAGCTTGTATTACAAACTTGATTACAAATTAAAGTGGCATAGTTAATATACACAGATTTGTGATATTGTCTTTGAGTCAGGTCGTATAGGAGAAGGTTTAGATCATGACTCAAGCGAGTCAATGCTGAATAGGTAGCTAATGCTGTTTGACAACATTATTGAAAGTAAGATGAGGGTGAAGAAGATGTAGATATCGATAATCTGGTGTTGGAAAAGACAGTGCATTTATGGCATTATTGGACAGAATACAGTTTCCCTCCTTCTGTTGTATCGTGTTTCTGTAAACGCCGTAGAGTTTGATGCTTGTGAAAGGCTTTAGATAACTCCTCCGATCACGCATAATTACGCAGAGTGATCTTGCTCAGGATTCAAACAAAATCATGATCAGTGCTTTAACCACATGTAAACAAAGCATGATGTTAAGAATTCAGCTTTTCATTAAATTTCTCTGAAAAGAATGTACTTTGTGCATAAAATTGCAGCATCTCAAAATCAAAAGATGATTCAGCTTTCATCTAAGTCTCTTTAGAAACACAGAGAGAACTGCCTGAATTAATTGAGTTACTGCGCAGAAATCAGGGCACCAAGTCAACTCGGGCTTCGTTTCTCATTGTATTAGCGCCTGCTACGTGCCAGTGATTTTGTCGTGTTGTCTCGATACGAGCTAACTCGGGTTCTTTTCTCATGACCTTCCATGTACAACGCGGTCAGTGATATTGCGTTTTTCCCTCATTACGAGTTATTGACTCGGGCTCAGTGAAATTTAATGCGGTAGGTATATGAAATAGACACAGCAGCGAAGTTGTTAAAACTGAACGACATTGGTCGGTATCCTTGGCTAGGGTTAAACTACGCTCAAAATCTAGATAATTAAACGTAGCGGTAAGCATAGCGTAAGCCCTTCATTGATAACATCATTAAAAGTTGTGACTTTGCCTTAGCATAATGTACCAGCGAGATATTGCGCAATTTATTTAAAGCTAAATTGATCCTCTTTTGCTGTTTATTGCTCCTATTAGAAGTCAGTGTATTTGTAGCGGAGTTGAAAAGCTCCACTCCGGTGCTATAGGAGTTCGAATACAATCACTGACTTCGGAGTTGCACAGCGGTTTCTATCGAGTAGCGAGATGGCAGTCCTATTATCAATTAATTTGTTGCTTGATCACTTTATTGTGCTAAGTTTCCTGGATATCATGGATTTGAAATATTTCCTTTCTTGAACGCGAGGCTGCCCAAATTCATTTCACAAATGAAAAGTCGATGTGTCACGACCGGTTTCAGTCTATTTCAGACCATCTTCAGGTGTATGTACAGACATGGAAAAATCGACTTATATACTAAAATGATTAAAACTAAAGGAGAAGTGATCAGTAAAATTTCGTCGGTCACAGAAATTGCGAAGGTCACAGAAAGACCCTCAGCTTGTATGACGAATCGTGTTCATTCAATGTTCTGTCAGTGCTATGGCAAAGTGCAATACTTTCAGCTATTTTCGTGTACTTGGTTTTGTAGATTATCGTAAAATCGTCAAAGTCCGCATTGTGCAGATGTTTAGAAATTTCAGTTTCATTAGGAATGCCGCGAATATGTTCTTTCATTCTAGTGTAGAGATGACGCTTAGTCTCACCAATATAGCTGCTTGAGCACAGCTTACAGGAAAATTTATAAACTACATCAGAGGAGAGACTAAACTTCAACCTGTCTTTGTTTGGAAAAAGGTTAGCAGTCTTAAGTCAAGCTCAAGCAGCTCAAGCAGCTATATTGGTGAGACTAAGCGTCATCTCTACACTAGAATGAAAGAACATATTCGCGGCATTCCTAATGAAACTGAAATTTCTAAACATCTGCACAATGCGGACTTTGACGATTTTACGATAATCTACAAAACCAAGTACACGAAAATAGCTGAAAGTATTGCACTTTGCCATAGCACTGACAGAACATTGAATGAACACGATTCGTCATACAAGCTGAGGGTCTTTCTGTGACCTTCGCAATTTCTGTGACCGACGAAATTTTACTGATCACTTCTCCTTTAGTTTTAATCATTTTAGTATATAAGTCGATTTTTCCATGTCTGTACATACACCTGAAGATGGTCTGAAATAGACTGAAACCGGTCGTGACACATCGACTTTTCATTTGTGAAATTTCCTTTCTTGGTATCATTATCCTTCATCGCTTTATATTATGTGTCAGCTATGTCTGTAATCGCGAAAGTTAAGCCAACAAGCAGAATAAGTTTTCAAACTTTTGTATGAAGACATAAATTGTTATGTTGCTTGCAGTATTGCTTTAATAAACACCAATTTCCTTTCTAATCAAATATTATAGGATTCGCATCAGAAAAAATTATTCTATTTGACATTTTAAGAAAGTAGTATAAAAGCACAGGAATAATTTTACAAGAAAAAACACCTTTTCAAATATTAATCAAGATTTTTTTAGACATTAGTAACATTATGTCCATAAAAACTGAATCATAGAGTAAGTATATGTAGGTAGAGTGTCGGCCAGTGTTTTTGAGCGAGCGGCATATTTTCAAGTTTTTGATGTGCAGATGAGCGAGTGAATAAAATTTTCCGCGAGCGAAAATTGAGCGAGCGGTGATTTTTTGTCGTGAGTGAGCCGTTTTTAGAAAAAAAACAAGAAATAAAGAGATCAAACAATCAAAGCAGAGAAATATTTGAAAAGTCTTTTAAAAATGCTTTCTAGTCCCTGCATGCACAATTTGATTTATGAATAAAACATCTGAACTCTCTTCTGTGGTTCTCACACTCTTGACAGTATGCCTGTCTGGATTCTGCTTGTAGATATGAACTTAGCAGGAAGAAGGTCTTTGTGATCGATGATGTGCTCAACACCTGGCCAATTGACACATTATTTATTTACATATCTTTTGAATCGGTCTCCCAATCGTCGCTTTGCCCCATAGATGAACTAATGGTCTCCGCAATGGCACGAAGCCATTATAAGATGCTTTAATTTGATAGAAACTTTCGTTGCTGGAACATATCCACATGCAGATCCCTGAGACATTCATATCGACAGTCGTGACAGAACTGCGAAAGAACTACAAATTATGGAAACGAACTTAGGAAACGAATATTAGGCCTACACACGGACAATCCGAATGTAGGTATCCATGGCTTCCAGTGTACGGTACATACGGTTTGAGACCTTCATTTTAACCCTATCCACACCGGATTCTGAAGCGCATAGGACTGAGCCGGCTTCCTCTTAACTTCATAACCGAGCAATTTTCCAAATCACATGAAATTCACGGTGCAACATATTACGGGTCTGAGCTTTCTTATCGTGATGTTCATTTGCTCCAGCTCATTCATCGTCATGATGCAAAATGTAATTCAAGATGTAAAATCACCAATTTTGGCAAATTTTTTAAATTTGAAATTTTACCGAACTTAAGCCAGAAATCTCCTCAATGATAAAGATTGCAGAATGCCCGCTCGCCTGAACAAATAATGGAAAGATGTCCTATATTATGTCTGAGAACATTTTCCTATTCTATCTCTTCTATTGCTGGTATTTACGATGCTAATCGAGTTGAGTGTACTAGGAAGTTGATTATCTGAGAACGGCAAGATTAACGGGTAGGCCCTACGTGGAATAGCCTAGAAATGTGGAAGATTTTCCTTCAAAACAAACCTTTCCAATGTGTCTATGAAATGAGGTTCAACAGCTGAAAGTAGCTCCATAGGGCCATGCAGTTTATGAAGAAGGACGACAGCAGACATTCAAATTGTTAGGAAAAGACGAAGAAGTGACAACCTACAACTGCTAAAAAATTGTTAGTAATATTTACTTAACATTTGAATATCCAATGCTACATTCGATTCGATGTCTATGGCATAGTAGGTGATCATCATTCATAGACTCACATTTGTCAAATAATGCACTCACATTTGAAGTCGATCCGTTTCAAAAGTTACATGCATCCTACAAAATGCTTGCAAGAAGCAGCCATTTTCATATCTTCGAAAAAACACTTTAAAATTCAACGGGACAAATTCAACGATTTCAGTGAAAATTTTGAAAATGCTCTTAACTTAAGGTCACAAAATCGTAGGTCGGGCGGCTTAACTTTAAGAAGATTACATCAAAAAATCAGGAGACCGAATCGTCCCTCTCCGGCAAGGATGTCATTAAAAATCTTGTAATTGTAATATTGTTAAGTTTATTTTGCCTACTTCCTTTTCTGATAGCCTTCTTAAGTTAGAATAATCAAGTTTTAAAATGTCTTCTTGTTAGTTGTTGATCTTCAACAACTAATTTTGACAATAAGCCAGACCCATTATCAAGTGAAAAGGAATACAGCATTTAAAAGAGTTCAACATTTAAAATTCTGAGTCGCAGTCAGGTGGAGTGGTAAATCCTGGGTGACCATGCCCAATCCGCTTTGCTGCACCCTATTGTCTAATTTTTGCCAAGGTGACTGTCTTTGCAAAGACATCTCTTCCAAAATAAATGTTGTACTTGCATGAAATTCTTTTAGAGAATGAAAGATTTTTAGAGATCAATAAATAATACAGTAGTTAGACAATTTAAAAATTGATTTTTCTAGCTCTTTTCATAAATACCATCAATCAAGGTGTCATAGTATATTCTAACATTTTTAACAGCTTTCGCACTGGTACTGTCAAATATCAATTATATAGCATAGTTGATCCCTTTCTGGATGAAATAAAAAAGGTTGAGAGTTGATTGATTGCAATTAAGATGTCAATCGAAACATGCATTTCATCTGTATCCTACAGTTGAAATACACTGAGTTTAATGTATGACATTGCACATGCAATTAGATCTTTCGTTGTCTTATAAGTACAGTGCGCGACAGCAAGTTGGAAACTCAGCATAAATCTACGGACACGTACATTTTTCAACACATTCTAAATTTTTTTGCTATTTGGAAATATCGACAAATTTACAATCATTTGAAAGAAAATTTTCGGATCTATCATTTGAATGCTGTTGAATTAATTGTTTTTGAAATTGGTGGTTCCTAGAGGCCCATAAACCCGAAAGTCCCAAATTTTCTTTGACTTGTTTTGACAAGCACATAAATCAATTTGAAACATTCTCTTTGTGATATTCAAAACCGTCACAAAATAGGCTTTCAGAAAATATATAGTTTGAAATTATTTTCTCGAAGTTTATAGGCAATATTTTGAAAGTAGTATAGATAGAGAATGTGGCGATTTTTTTCATTTTCAGAATGTGTTGCGATAATGACAGAAATAACGCTGTTAACTAACTGGTGGCATTTATTTACCTCAAAACTAGTGCTTTCTGCTTTTGTTGGGTAAATTTAAGGCCCTTCGAAGAAATATTCTGAAAATGAAAAGATCGCCACATTTTCTATCTATACTACTTTCAAAATGTTGCCTATAAACTTCGAGAAAACACTTTCAAACTATATATTTTCTGAAAGCCTATTTTGTGACGGTTTTGAATATCATAAGGAGAATGTTTCAAATTGATTTATGTACTTGTCAAAACAAGTCAAAGAAAATTTGGGGCTTTCGGGTTTATGGGCCTCTAGGAACCACCAATTTCAAAAACAATTAATTCAATAACATTCAAATGATAGATCCGAAAATTCTCTTTCAGATGATTATAAATTTGTCGATATTTCCAAATAGCAAAAAAATTTAGAAGGTGTTGAAAAATGTGCGTGTCCGTAGATTTATGCTAAGTTTCCAACTTGCTGTCGCGCACTGTAAGGTTCTTCATTATGCAACTACCACGAGGTAAGTAAAATATCGCTCCTTCAAGTTCAAGACAACTTTTCCGAAATAAAATTCCCCTATGCGTTTCGTCTCCATGGTTAGTCCCAAAGCTCTTGACCCTCGGTCAATTTTATTTCGCAAAAAAACTAAAATCGTCTTTGACTTAAAGGAGCGATATTTTTTGCCTCGTGGATGTTTAAACAATATTTGCAGTCAATTTTCTCTATCTTCGAATGCAGTCTGCTGTACTACTTGCGGTGTACAAGCTGCAGACAAATTTACTACGACACGCAGCAAGAAATAAGAATTGCTTATGGAGAGCAATAGCAAGACTGTGGAAAGATCATAGACTCCTCTATTAACTCTAGACCACTATCTATAGAGAAGTCTATGGGAAAGATGTCCAAATGTTGGACTGTGGCAGATGGCTCAACTGGAGAATTGAAGATTGCAAGATCTCATGGAACGATTGGTGGAACATGGGCTATTGGCAGTGAAGCGGAAGCTTCAATGGGCATATGATGTGTTTCACACCTCTGCTAATCTGACACGTTGAGGAATCCGGACCGACCCTTGTGTCATCAGTGCTACATACCAATCTTCGCGGTGCCCTCTCTGGCTATCATGTGGCACTGCAGAGAGCATGCTACACGCACCGGTGAGGTTTAGTCCTGTAAGTGATTGTGGAAGCAGTCTTCCCCCCACGTGTGTGAAGCTAGCGGAACCACCCAAAGGAACCACTTTTATATTTATTAAACTTGAATTTCTCGATAAGGACTACGAATTTGTGGAATCTGATCCGGAGGCTGAAATCGATAAAGTAAAAATCAGTAAGCAAAATATAGAAGAATCCACGCTGTAATAAAAAAATGGTTCCGTTGAGTAGTTTCGTTAACTTCACACACGTACATGAGCATGTTGCGGTGCCACCGTGGAAATTGACTTTGCGCCGAGTGGTCAAACAAAGAGACGAAAGACTCATCGTGCGATCTGTACCGTCAACTGAGATAACTTGCGCCACTTTTTTTGCGTTTTTTTTGCGATTGGTCCCAAGGTTTTTTTTGGAACTCCAAACGTACATGGCACTAAACTTCAGGGTTCTAGAAATACCACACACATTTTTTGAATTTTTGTCTAGCTATACTTTTGACACAAGGACCCTCCAAAAATGGCACGTTACCCCATCAAATGGGCAACTTGTGCCACTCATCCTATGTTAAATTAATTCGGTAATTTACTAACAGATATTACTTGAAATCACAAAACCAAATGTTTCTAATTTATTTTGCTGTATTGAAACAATTAACAATCGCACATGAAAATCGGAGATCATGGAAAATTTGTAAAAAATATAAAAGCAAATATCCTAAAAAATGGTAATTTTTTCCTTAAAATTGATCAAACATCGATACTAGGCCTACTCATAGCTGTGGGAAGTTTATTGGGCTTCAGTGGAACGATACTGATGTACCTGCATCTTAGGCAGACAGCTATAGTACGGAGGACGTTCAAAAAGTTCGTGCCAAGACTAATTCAGTCCATTCAAAGAGTTGCTCGCGTTAGTCGCTATTGATGCAGTGTACTGACGTAATTGTAGATATCTCCATTGGCCTTGTAGCACTTGCTAAGGGTTCATTCCATAGAAATAAACTGTTTATCTGAAGTTCGCTAGAATGGAAATTGACTCAGGGTCGCGGCACATCCGGGGGAACTAAGTTGGGGCATGAACCACCAATTAAAGGCTTCGATTTACTCATGTGACTGATTCTAACCCAATGATACAGACGTTGGCAGGTGCATCTAAGTGAAAATGCGTGCGATTTATGTGCCGTTATTGTGCATTGCATGAAGCTTAATTTCCATTCTAGAGGTTCTATTGTTGTCAATTTCTGTGGTTCATTCACCGATTTCATGGTTTACTTCATGATTGATGAGTGCTGATCATTGATGCAATTGTGCATCTAACTTTCATTTTCAATCATGGAGGAACAAAGAACAGTCGTTAAATTCTACGTTCGGCTTGGCAAACGCATCGAGGAGCTATCGGCGGACCTAGTGCAGGTCTATGGAGATGAAGCAATGGCACCACGCACTGTAAGGAAGTGGGTCAAGCGATTCAAGGAGGGTCGAGAATCAACCGAAGATGATCACCGAGATGGTCGGCCATCAACATCCACGACACAAGACCAAGTCGATGAAGTGGAGCACATGGTCAGTGAGGATCCTAAGATCACTACTCGAGTTATCTCCAGAGCAACCAACATCAGTATGGGGTCCGTTGTCACTATTCTCCACGAACATCTGAACATGTCGAAAGTTAGTGCGAGATGGGTGCCGCGGCTATTGACTTCGCTACATCGCGAGACAAGAATCGAGCTATGCAATCACCTGATAAACATGTTCGACCGCAATCCGGAAGAGTTCGTTTCGAGAATTGTAACCGGTGATGAAACATGGCTATACGGTTACGATCCGGCCACCAAGCAAATGAGCATGGAATGGCGAGTCAAAGGAACATCTCCGATAAAGCCTTTGATGCAGAAGTCCATCAGAACCAAAGTAATGGCCATTGTGTTCTACGACGGACAAGGTGTCATCCACATTGAATACCTAAATCAGGGAGAAACAGTGACCACATCCCGATACATAACTGCCCTCTCCAACTTGCGACAGTCTCTGAGACGGTTCAGACGGGGAAAGCTTTCTCGTGGAATCCTTTTTCGCCATGACAATGCCCCCGCTCACAGAAGCCGTCAATGTCATAGCCCTCTCTCAGCATGGATTTGAAATCTTGCCTCATCCCCCATACAGTCCTGATTTATCCCCGTGTGATTTCCATCTATTCCCACAAATCAAACGACAACTGAAAGGCAGGCGATTCAAAGATGTCAGTGAATTGAAGGCGGCCTTCAAGGATGCTCTCGCCGAGAAACCGATGGATTTCTTCGAGGGTGCGTTTCGAACAAGGCGTCATCGAGCTGAAAAATGTGTAATGAAGAATGGAGACTATGTGGAAAAATGACTTTCCTTTTCATATTTCCGCTCTTAATAATATGGAATTATAGGCACAGTACATGTATATTGTTGAAATCAAAAATAAATGTTGATTTACACTTTTGGCACGAACTTTTTGAACATCCCTCGTATATATACTATATAGCTAGTATTCGTAACCAAATAGTGGTGCAATGGGAAGGGGCAAATCGATAAAAGCGGCGACCGGAGCTATTCCAGGCGATTGCACCTCACCTGCTAGGCGACCGCTGCTAGACCTCCGGGCGACTGTGCCCCGGCTCGTAAAGCGACCGCCCCAGGCAGTCGAGACGGTGGACAAATACGACTCCCCGGCGACACTGAGGGCGACGTTCAGACGACGCCGAAGGCGACTGGCGGCGAGCGCTGTGGTTGATTGTAGGACCCGGTAATCACTAGTCCTCAACTTCCACTTGTCGGACCCGGATTTTGACCGTGAGCGCCTGTGCTAGGATGATTTACAAATATACTCGCTAGGGATACACTATAACGGGAAAGATGCAGGGGTTCAGATAGTCAGTGTTTGTATCACTCCCGAATCACTGGAGTGGAGCTTTACACTCTGATACGAAAACACTCACTACCGATGAACCTTTTTGGAATTGCGAGTGTGCAAATTCACTTGCAATTACCGCCATCCCTACACTTCGAGTAAATACTTTTGAGAGGATCGGTTCGGTACATTTATTGCTATTTTCTCGAAGTGGTCTGGACAAAGATATTCAATTGTTTAAAAGGGCCCTTTATGATATTAAATATCTTTGGGTCTGGATGAGACTCAAATTTTATTTGTAACACATGTACAATGAGTGTGACGTGAGCAGGATCCTTTTTTAGGACAATACCTATTTTCCACAGATAACGAAACTTTTGCGTGATTGACTTAAGTTCCCTTCATCCCATGGAACACACACTTTTAAAAGTAACTAGCAAACCCCATAGTTTACGACACACAATGACCCCATAACTCGCAACAGTACAAAGGTAATACATGTTAAATGTTAGTCATGGGAACTATTAATTGAATTTCTGATGGTGTTTATTGGATTTGATCTACCGGTAGAAGCAGGAAATGTCGGATCAAAAGTATTATCCCTCACACTCCACATCCTTTTGCGATTTTTCTCTATGGAGATTAATGTATAGAGCTCCAATCTTCTGTATCTCATGTAATCGAGAGCGTATTGACAAGTAGCTATAGATATAATGTACGTATACAGTGGAAAGACGGTCAATAACCGCTTCATACTGTCTATCGAGTACTTCTGTTATCAACTATCATCACATCTTTAATTTAACACACAAGCACGGTACACTAGGGATATGACTTTTTGACTTTTTTTAGAAACTTAGATTTCCTGTATTACAGTTCGATAAGTTTTTGTTTAAAACTGACCAAAATGTGCTTTTTTCTTGGTTATTGCAAAAAAAGTTGACCCCAGCCTCAAATTTCTAAAACGATTTTCACAAGAGATAGTAGGCCTACATTTACATCTTCAGAACTTCCAAAATGTCTCATTGCCAAATATTGCTGCCTCTAACTTAATATCATATCGATTAGGAATGTCTCATTATTCCATACCAAAATATAAGCAATTAGCTTGAGATCTTATTTGATGCTAAAATTGGCAAAATCAGGGACCATGCAAGAGCTCTCAGACATTTTGATAACCATGACCTATGAACTTTGACTGGATTTATTCCTTTTTTAATGACAGACAAAAGAAAGATAAGGAAACAAATTGATGATACAGCAATTTTCTTGGAATTAAATTTTCAAGGTGACGAAGCCCTTGTTCAAGATGTAAATTGTCATGATAATTTTGATAGTAATGGCTCATCAAGATTATGACAATTTGGAACCAGCTATCATGAACTTATCATGAATTCATGAATGCATCTTCGTACAGGAGGGGATAGGTGAGGGTTCAAACTACGATAATTTCAACAACAGTGTCGGGTAATGATAATAAAAAAACCGTAATTGTTACCAACTTGATGCAAATGACCTGTCTTCTCATGATATTTACATAAAGAAACTTCCCACATACCTTGCTACGATCCACAAGAACAATCTCTACACTGTAAATCGCTCAATACCAATCACATACAAAGGATGCATACCAAAATATTTTTTTGGTGTATTTCTGTATTCTCTTGGTATATATTTGTATGCTTTTCGTATGTTATTTCAAATGTGGCATGCTCTACATACTAAAGCCATACCGACACAATGTTCAAAGAAAGCATAAATCATGTCCAAAGTATCTTGACTTAACGCCTTTTGTCAATAAAGATCACACTAGTTACTACTGTTCCGCAAGTAGTGAGATAATGACATTCAAGAGCCATACTTTCAATACTGAATTCGATTTTAATACACGTAAGTCTAAGGCATTTCATGACTAATCAATAAGTATTCAACCATCAAAAATTATGCATTATGCAATTTTGAAATATAGCATATTATCAATCCGAAATATAAACACATTATAATTCTTGAACGCAAAAATAGTTATGTTTGAGATATATAGGTCAACATGATTTCACTAAAGATATCGTTTGAATGAACTGATGTTTATCAACTTGGCTCATAAAGTAGAAATAACTGAACGTCCTGTTAATGTTGCTAGACAAGTAGCAACGACGACAATCTCGTGGAGCATAAAATTCTCAATAAATCTAATCTAGTTAAATATCACTCTGTCAAACAAAACATATTCGCGACTGGTACTACTGAAACAAATTATTTCACAGTAGTATGTAATACACATATTTTTCTGTTGTGTGACTTAAAGCTGCACATACCAAATACATAGCATCGGGTCTCGTATGTAAAACACATCAACAACTCGTATTTCAGTGTAAAACAGCCAATCACAGATAGAATAGTTCGCTTCGCTACATACCAATCACATACGAAAGTAAGTGAGATGTGGTGTGAAAAACATACGAGAATCTCGTATCAGATGCAAGTTTCAAATTGTATGTGATTTTGGTATATGTTTGTATGTAATTTTCGTATCCAGTGATTTACAGTGTACAGAACAATAACAGGATACCGCTGAAATTCCAAATTGTTGGTCGTTATCTGTTCCTGCTAAATCTATGAAAGGAAGAAAAGAACGAATATACGTGAAATTATAAGAGAGATATTGTACGAGTATATATGGGAATTGAAACTGAATTTTCCTGTGTTATCTACTCAAACTGTGGAAGCTAAACTTGATAAATTATTGAAAACATATGGCGATTGTGTGAAACGACAGAAATATGATTGAAGTTTTTGATATTGCGAAAGAAAATATTGTTTGGTTGTGCAGCGAAGATAAACGTCTACACCAAATTCAGATTGAAAGCAACGGACAAATCGGGTATACGACGGAGAAGGTTATGAATCCCTTATCAATCCATCCTTCCAAAAGGAGAAAGAAATTCATTCAGCCAATGTGTTCGCGAATTTGGATTTAATATCAATTGAAGAATCGGAAACAGATATCGACAGCGAGTATCAAGAATCAGATCATTCAGGCGATCGGTCCACTAAAAACTAGAAGAGACAAATAGACAACTCATAAGACAAATGCAGCTACCAAATTAGTGCATATTCAAAGGTAACAACTCGCAAAGCAGCAAATCAACTGTCTGAATCTGGAGTAGACATTCACACACCTACACAGTCCGGCATGTTTAAGTCTTCCATCAAAGAGGCGAGAAAACTTGGAGATGATATGAAAGAGACTTTGAGTGTGGAGCATTGGTCGCTACATTTCGATGGTAATTGAATTAACAATCGAGAATATCAAGTATTGGCTTTAAAAAAATGAATACAGAGAAATCAAGCTAGATATACTTGAACAACCAAATGGAAAGGCTGATGCGGTTTTCCAAGGAATAACAACAGTCCTTGATGAATATAAGCTATTGAAGAGCATAAAAATTATTGTTGCTGTCACAACTAATGTCAATACTGGAAGATGAATGGAATTGTCATTATATTGTAAGTCATTTGGTATACTACCGCAGATACCACAATTTGCTGGTTGTGATTGTCATATTCTCGATAGAGTGCTTCACTTGGTGATGGATGACAAACTCGGCGCAAGAGTACTTCATCCAAATAACTAATTAATACATGATCATTAATATCAATTTGTCCTTGAGTTTTTGAAGAACTATGAACTATTGACGGCGAATTTCATTCGAATGAAATGACATAATTACTTGCCTCAAATTTGTTAGCTACAACTATCTTATCCAGTATAACGATAAAACCTACCGTCAAATAAAAGGCTGCCCAATGGAAGAACAATTTTCTCCAGTCTTCGCCATAATCCATTTGCATCATGTAGATGTAGAGCAGAAGGCCTTGACTAGCCTCAAAGATGTCTACAACATAATCCCTACTTATTACGCTAAGTATATCGACCGCATTATCATCGGACCTTTCAAGAACAATTATGCTAGCATAAAGGATATCACCGAAGTTTTCAAATCTATCTGTGATGATATTAAATTCACTGTCGAATGCCTGATGAAAATCATCTCAATATCTTAGATACTAGTATAGGTATCCACAATAACCAGCTCGAGCACAAGTGCCATGCAAAACATCATCACTCGGACATATCTTTACACAAAAACAGCTGGATACCTAGTCACACAAAAAATCAAACTATTTGAAAAATAGTCAAAACAATATCATCGTCAACCGTTTTTCCGATGAGGAAGAAGAAAATAGATCGCTGAGCTTCCTTCATCATAGATTCAGAAAAAATGGCTTTTCTAAAAAATGACTGTCACTGCAAACATAAAAGTAAAAGAAATAAAGACAACCAAAAGAAAGTCAGATGCAAAGTCATTTACATCAGCGACCGCTGTAATTAGAAAATTAGCAAAATTGTCAAAGCATTGTGACTTGCCGATTCAAACTGTCAATAAACCTGGACCTACTTTGTCTAGTGACTCTAGTTTTAAAAATAGTAGCAAAGACACGAAAAATGTGCCCTTTGTTCAAAACGTCCAAAAAAACTTCGCTTGCTCTGACCGGTTTTTGGTGTACAAATTTGGCTGCAATAAATGCGACGTGTTCTATGTCGGTCAAACTAACCTTCCTCTCATTGACAGATACAAAGAGCAGCAGCGTGACATTAAGAATAAGAACAAAAAGAACGCTCTTCATGAACACTACAATAAATTTCACTTGGGTGATGACGTTTTGTCCATTGATGACCTCACAATAGATATCTACAAAGTGTATGTACTGTTGACAAAGGTGATAATGCTGTCGACTGTAGAATACAGTTTGCGACATTTTATTAGGACCACCCATATTTTTTTAGTTTTCTACACCTAGCTACTTGTTGATGTCATATTATCTTTCACTCTTGTCAATGCATTAAATAGGCATGTATGCCAACAATATACCACAACATAGACATCTACTGATTAATAACATAGACACTAGACAATCAAATACAAAAATTGACCGCGACATATTATTAGGACCACCTTCGACATTTACATAAAAAGTTTTCCTTTGGACATGACAACGCTGCGTTTTTGTTTTGTAATTAGCAACCCAAACATCTTATGTAAATCTTATGCAGCCGATGCTTCATGATAGCGCATTAATGTTCTGAATGGTTTACATCGGAGATGGTCCTTCCAACAAAGTGGCGCTGATGTCATCAAAACGTCGCTTCACAATACTGACAGTGTGGCAGGGAGCTCCCTCTTGCATAAGCAGTCCGTTGTTTTCCGGAAACCAGCAGTCATGAACTATGGAATCACCCTTCTCTGAAGCACTTGTAAGGATGAAGTCGAATCGAGTTAATAGAGCACTCACAAACATTGAAGCCTACCAGTTTCCTCGCAAGAAAACAGGCCTACAGCATGACCTTTGCTTGGTGTTTGACGGGCTGAAACGCAGGAGCAAGTGATCCACGTGACTGCCACATTCGCTGACGAGTAGTCTGGTGACACTCAAGGCTCGGCTCTACGCAGAATGCCACCATTCACCAGTCATTGACGCTCCAATTGACATGGCGAGTGGCAAAATTAAGCCTATTAGATCTTCATGCATGGGGTCAGTTACGACACTTTCCTTGACCGCAATCCCACTGGCAATCATTTTATGCATCCCTCGTTGAACAGTGTGTGCCGCTTCGTTGATGTAACGCTTCTACCATGGACTTCGTAGCTGGGACGACGTTATTAGCCACCCTTTTCAAACAGTAGGCCTGCGCTCTTGGAATCGGCCATCTTGTGTCGTAGATTTTCATCATGCTCCGCAACGTCATCGTCGGTTTGCTGCATAAGGATTTCCAGAAGTCATATTCCGTTGAACAAGTAGTGCCGACTACTTTGAAACATAACAACGAGTAGCGATTTCACGCTGAGAAAACTCTTTGCGAGACAAAGCTTCCATCTACGAGCCACTTATGCTTGTTGTTAGATCCGTTTTTACCTCATGAGTAAGATTTAGACTTTCCCACGTTAGACCTAAACATAAATCGTATTGGTAGATATCCATGTTATCTCAATAGTTCAGATATCTGGTCTCGATGATGCAAAGCAAATCAAGGATCGATTTGATAATGAATATTAATATCTTTATTTGTTGACAGACAACAGTGTGCGTGCGCAGGCGACGACACACACCACACATTAATGATAGTTTCTCACATGCGGCTTTCTCAACAGCAAGCCGACAATGCACAAATAAGGCAACCAGAACACACAATTTGTATTGCTAAGAAATCGACATATAAGTAAATAACTGATAATAGATCTTTATCTAGCGTTGTCATGTCTAAAAGAAAGATTCTTACCTAAATGCCGAAGGTGGTCCTAATAATATGTCGCGGTCAATTTTTATGTTTGAGTGTCTGGTGTCTGTGTTACTAATCAGTAGATGGCTATGTTGTGGTATATTGTTGGCATACATGCCTATTCAATGTATTGACAAGGGTGAAAGATAATATGACATCAACAAGTAGCATAGGTGTAAAAAACTAAAAAAATATGGGTGGTCCCTAATAAAAATGTGCCGCAGACTGT
>CAJQUW010004332.1:0-15758 GCA_907163375.1 Prostheceraeus crozeri | reverse complement strand
AATTTATCTCGAATGCGATAAATAGCAAATCTGTGAGAGGATTGCTGTGAAAGAGACCAGCATCTCTCTCCATCGCCTTTCGCAAATACTTTTCAGCATTCTTTTTTTTTTTCCAAAAGATTTCAAAATCCTAAAATTTTTTATTTTTATTTTTTTCTCTGAACATCTTTAAATGAACACCATACGATGACAGAAGCAGCACAATTCAAAAAAGCTTCAAGCGTGTTTAATTCACTTTCAAGTCAAACTAAGCGAGTTTTGATTCAAATCAAATTAATTGGAACATATTCCAAGTACGTAATGTCAGATTGGTGGCTATATCTTGTCCATAGATAGATTTCAAAATTCCTTAGACCTATGGAATGCTACTGCATGAGAACTTCTAAATGATAGTACCAATTCCCGAAGTCTATGGCTCATAGATTAGACTGAATCTCTGGATATCTGCATTCCGACTGATTCAGGTGTAAATCGCCAATAGAACGGTCCAACGAATAGATTTCTCTAGTAAGCAAAATCAACTGTTAGCCTACTTTTGAAACACCTTGTATAAACGACTTTCATAGAAAAATGACAGGTGAAATATTGGTTGACAACCCTACTTACTCAGTAACAATTAATTATATTGATTTCTATTGACAGGATCAACCACAGAGATAGCTTCATTTGCGTTCAAATAGCATCGAAAGATTATAACTTATCGAAATAGGTTGCTGATGAGATAATCCTTTATTGATTCCCCGTTAGTTACAGAGTTTATAACTAAACTAACCAGTGATAGAAGAAGCTATTTGATGTGGTTTGACTACACAAAAAGCCGGGAGAGAAGTCCGCAAATACGCAAGCATATTGGATTTTTATATAGAGCTCTCAGAAAAGCTGAAGTGCATTATACTTTCGGAGTTCCAGAGACGCAGTGTGCGGAGTAGAGTGGCCGGGAGGGCGAAGGCCGAGAGGGATCGCGCCGACAGAGGTGATCGGTGAATTCCTCCGTTAAGCTCTCGCGTGGTTTCCACTATAGAGAATAACTTAAACTTTTAGAAGCTAGTACACTACTATGTGAAAGACTATTCGTCACGACTTCCGTTCTGCAAATTGGCATTCTATTAACGGCCAAAACATAACCTCTACGCAAAATTTTAAATTTTATATACATAGCAATCGGGATATCTTTCATTTCAAATCAAATTAATTATCTCAAACCACCAAATAGAAAGAAACAAAACTTTTCGATAGTGAAGATTTGCATTTGAATAAATATTTCATTTTCACAAAACTGTCATCAAATGGAAGTGGTATCAGAGGCAAGCGTACTTGAAGCACTCATACAAGTAATGGCGAACAAAATAACAAATAACACAGATATTGGCATAAAGGCGTAAGAAAAGCAATGTTATTCGACAATTTCTACGTTCCAATCAGTCTTGGAACTATCTCTCCGGAAAGCGTTTGCTTGGACTACTTGCACCTATCAAATATTGCTAACAGTGGACTGAAAACCGTGCTTGATATTTGGGCGCATAGAGCATTAATTTGCCCGTGGTGGGTTAGTCTAGAGCGGACCATAGAGTAGTAGAGTGGTAACACCGCACTTATTAACTCCCCAATGTATATACACTTTCGACTTTGTTAAATGAACTCGATGGGGATATAGTTGGTTAATGTTACAAATTCCAAATGACATCACCATCTATTATATTATTAATCTTTTCATTTGAACCTTATTTAACTACACAAGAGATACGAGTATATGCAACACCCTTTTTTCTCCCTTATAGAAAAAATCAAGAGTTCAATTAGCTTAGTAATGTCTTACAGCTATGGGCACATACCTACAATGAACTCATAGCCTACTCCAGTGGACAATGACACTAAAAATCGTGTCCACGGCCGCTCATTACCAGACCATAAGACTCCAGTTCTCCAAGCAAACTCTCACTGGCCTGTCGCCCCGCCCTCGTCTTGACATTTGTTCCATGTCACTTCATTAGCTATTGGTACATTTTGTGGGGGGAAGTAGGTTTAATATCTATATGATGTCCCGCCCAATAATCAACTCACTGAGTTCCATGCTTCGCTTGTAAATACTTTCTTCGAGTTGCTGCATGCAGAGGGTTGCGCGTTAAAGTCTATCACACTCTTGTAGAAGGAAATAATTACAAGGTAAATAAACGCGTCTTGGAACTATATTTTTCAGTGTAATAGAATATAATTAAAATAAAAAAGATGAAATAAACAGTATTCAATGCAAAAGGAATACATGGATTTGCTATGGATAGGGAACTATGAGATCCCCAAGGTCAAGCCGGGCTGTAAACGTCCACAGAATTAGGCTCTTACATGGGACTGATGTCAGTTGTCTGGATTAACTCTGGATAAACATCATCAGACATCAGCTGTCATAGAAATTTTACATTTGATGAATAGGCCTATATGGTCTTATAAAGATGCGTTTACACTAGTGAGTTGGGTGTCCCCACTTTAACTAATCTTAATTTTCCCCCAACCCACTTCAGGCAGCACGAAAAGGGCTAATCCTTTGCGAAAAGTCACATTGGATAGATAATTCTCCATCAAAATAGGGGGGGGCGCCAAAGGGAGGAAGATAAGTTATGAAGAGCCTAGCCAACCAAGCTGCTATAACACAATCCATCACCATTAACACGAATTTTAAAGCTTGCAGTATTGAGTTCAGGGAAAGGACAGTGACTTAGATGTTGAGTAAATGTTTCTAACTGATACTTCTATAAAGGTCTAGATCGACACTATAGCCAGAATTGTCCATCATTATCGCGTAAGAACAACAGAAATCTCTCACTAGATACACTATTATTATCAATTTGTAAATTCGTAACTTTCCACTTGCAAAACCATGGCAGGACCTTGATAGGCTCTCGGAACTGACATCAAGAAAATAACCTTCAATTTAACACACAAACATACAATCAAACCTTGAAAGTCGTTTCGATCGTTCGGTCTACATGCTGGTCGGCTTGATTATCGCTATTAATATGCAAGATTATTTACCACAAAATTCATAAATTGCGATAAGTCAATGTCTGATCTAACACAATTATGCCAATAAACCACTATTAACATATTAAACATAGCACATTAATTGCGTGCAACAAATGCCGACAGCTTTTCTAACTCAATATAATTTTCAGTTTTTTGTTGGCTTTAGGAAGCGTCAAGCGTCGACAATGAAAAAATCGCGTGTAAACGCACCTTAAGACGCTTTGGTTTGTGTTTTGTGGTATTATATTAGAAATATTAAAGATCGGTATTTGTTGGTTTTATGTTGTGATTATGTGCTACTAGATAAAGTGATTATCTTTACAGTACGATCGCACTCTTGACCATAGTGAATTATCATAGACATTCCATAGAAAATCCGAACGCTCTGAAAATAGTATAATCGACGTAGAACCATAGAACATACGATTGTATTGATTACTGAAGTGACTAGAATATGAAATTGAATCCACAGGTGCACGGCACATGATCGCCGGGGGGGAACAAGTTGGGGCATGAAGAGGCCAATGAAAAGCTTAGATCCAATCACTTCAGGAGACAAATAATATTGCCACGATGTGACCGGATTTTCTAACCCAATTAATCACACGTCGGTTGACAAAATAAATTACACTTCTCAAAGTGTAAAAATCTAAGTGATAAATTGGCTTCGGTCGATTGTTTGTGCCAGGTCTAATTGTGTATTGCATGAAGCTTTAGCCTTCCCATTCTTAGAGTTTTATTGGTTATCACATTTCTTATTGACTAATACTGACACTGGATATTGGAACACCAATAGAATCTTCGTAGATCATGTATTGAAGTGTTGTCACATAGACAACGGAACCTAAACAATTTTATTTTTTGAGCGTGGAATTTGTCCAACGCCAATCCCTACCACTATCTGCGCACTTTCTCGTCGACTTTTTTCCGCCGTTCTCTGTGCAATGAAAAACTTTATTGAATTAGTTGTCAAGTTCAATCACTTGTTCAAGTTCCTGATTTCGCGAATAACCTATCTATATTGTTAAAGGATAAAATTCGCCAATCAAATTTTTTATTTTTATTTTTTTTTCTTTTTATTTTTGTGGAGTGCTAGCCAAGTGCTACCTCCCTAATGCGTTGATATACCTGTTAAAAAGGAACATGCGTATTGACAGTTTTGCCGCAATGTAGTCGACCTTACATGTAGGAAAAAAGATACAGTCATTGAAGAAAACTCCAATAATCAAAAAAATAAAAAAAATAAAAAATAAAAAAACAAAAAACAATTAAAAATAAGTAAATAAAACCGAAGAAGAGATTACGAGCTAAAATCTGTTGGAAAGAAAAAGCACATGGATCGCAGTATTCCGTTTTTTTTACCGAAATTTAGTCGCTAAGTAAATATTTTTTAGAAATCAACTCAAAAAATTCTCTGACATTCAAAACCCCGGTTGTTTCCGAATTTCCACGTTATTGTTCTTGGGTGAATTGCAAAGGAAGATGAGCTCATTCAAATCAGGAACGAATACCAGCGCATCAATAGAATTTCCGGTTATTCTGGTCCATATTAATCAAACAACTATAAAAGATCAACCATTTTATAAGAAAAATAATGTAAGTTTTTCATCTTAAAATTGTGAGAACTTTATAGTATGTAAATATATTTAAATATGGTTCTAAATAAGCTATGGAGCATACTTCTATTGATAAACAATAAAAAGATGTACACAAGTTTAACTTCTTCTTTGCCTGAAGTAACTAGTTAACCGCCGTAGATATTTAACTGAAATTACATTGAAAAAAATAACGAAATACGAATATTACAAACTCAACATTCTTTTAACGTATGGCTCTTATGCTATAATTCAAATCAAATTAATACAGTATGACAAAATAGCCTACAAAAGACAACATAATTAAAAACTCAAATGCCATCAGTCACATATACACGAGATGCAATCGGGAATAAGATGGGAGGTCGTCGTCCCCATGTTAACCTTGAAGACATTATTCTGTGAGGGTACAAACACTGAAAAAAACAATTATCAAAAAAAAAAATAACTTCTATTTTAACCGTTGCGTCCTGTTAAGCGCATCAGAAATTGTTGTTTTTTACTACAGTTTGTGTATACACGGAGTGATTATACATTTTGCTTATATTTCGCTGAATTATTCAAACACACATCTATGAATTTTTTTGAAAGCTCACACTTCAATCCTTTACATTAAAACCTTCTAACAATCAGCAAACTAACCCCCATTATATAACAAAGTCAGCGCACAACTAGGTTGATGGTTTTTTAGTAAGATATAATTTTAGGTATATTCTCAATTATAGTAGCAAAGATTTTTTCTATCTATATAAAATTTATCCTAGTTTCATAAGTCTAATCTCGCAAATCTATTTTTACCCTTTTTTATTGTTGAGGCTCCCTTCATTATGAACCATTTATAATTTTCTTGTCAAGTAATTGTGTTATTATATAATTGCAGGACCCCAAATAGATGAAAGTTTTTCCAACAGATTCTAATAACATCTCAAATACCATACACAAAACCACGCTAAAAAACAAACAAAATGAAAATATACCAATCATTATACCTACATTCACCAAATAACAAAAGCGCAACCCAAAAAATACTAACATCAACAAAAAAATCAAAAAACAATCCACCCTATACCCCCCAATATTTTTAAAAATACCAAACTAAACAAAAGACAAACTAAAAACACAAAAACACATAAAATCAAAAATATTAAAAATAAATCCCAATCCACAACACATCAACATGAAAATAAACAACCACACAAATACCCAAAACGCCAGACTTTTAATATTTCAACCTCATGACTTACAACCTCTCCCAACATCAAACCAAACACAATAAATATAACCTCCAACTACAACAACGCATAGATTGAAAATAAATGACACCGAATTCAAAATACCCCTCAAGTTAACCAAACACAAACACCTACAAACTCGTACACACCATAGTAACAAACATAACATCAAAAAACTATAGACAAAAAAACACTTTTTTGACCATAGCGATGAAATTACTTTGTGTAAATATGTCACATTAAATTTGTGTCAGTCCTGGCACTGTGTTTTGTATTGTGGTATATTGTTTCACGTTGTTAACTATAAAATTTTGCGGACAAAATGGGCTTTTCTCCCAATATTTGCAACATATTTCTGCAATTTTTTTATTTTTCAGAATAATATTTCTTGTACTAAGTAATCTGAATAGTCGTCGTCAGAGTGAAGACTGCATAAATAATGGTAACTTTATAAACAGATAGATTAAGATAGATCAGTGTCAAATTATTATCAGCGTGTCTTGTATATGAACATGTTTTAGAAGTTCCAATTCATTATCTTTTCCAAGTAATCATAATATTCATTGAACATTGTTAATTCCCCTCACCCACACGAACACAACACGTGCCGAATTCTTTCCTCTGCCGCCCTGAGTAAGAGCGATTTTGAGTAAAAATCGTCAAAAATGTAATTATTGTTCGTGAAAAATGTATCTGGCCTTGTTGTTATCGATTTTCTTACCAAACAAAACTAATCATTTTCCTGTACTGGGTGATTTATGAAATGTGCTTACTGATTCGAAGTTCTACCGGAGCACCTACACCCTTAAATATCCACAAATCCCCGACTAAGCACAAACCAAACTCCCAGTCTCATATTCCATGGCTATGGTGCTCGGAGATAAGATGGAATTGTTTTGCAGATTTTTTCATTTTTTGTTATTTTTTTTTCCTGATCCACTAACAAATTCATTCAATACTCTGTAGGTTGTTTAAAGAGTTGGTCAATTGTTTTAGAAACAAGTTTTATAGTCTGAAAATTGTAAGGACGCTTGATATAGCAAGAGGGCCTACCGGTATATATAGTCTACTGGAAAAGCAATACGTAGAAGGTCCTACCCTGTACAAGATGATACCGGTCGGGTCGGGTTCCAACATAAAAAACAAAAAAAAAATTCGGAGTATAGCGCGCCCCCGAAAGCGTCAAGACAAAATTTTAAAACCCGAATTGTCGGGTCGGGTTGCCAAATGTCTTGACGCCGCAACGACCCGACAAACAAAAAAAGTTCTCAGATCTCGACCCGACCCGAAACCCGACTTAATGAAACTCGTAGACACAAACAGAGATTGCGCAGAACTCCAAGACCCGATTATATTTCGAAAAGGATCAGAAATTTTACTTTTTCCTATATATAATATAAGTTTAATGCTATATTGAAATCCTAGTTGTGCATTGACCGGTGCGAGAGTTGTCCTATACTTTACTTTATATTATTTGATTTCAATATTTTATTAAAATTCGTAATAGTTAAGATATATTATTTTCTCTAAGGTTTGAATAAAGTATTCAAACAAATACTCAAAAGTAAGTAGACATAATGTACCCACTAGAAATTAATCATGAACAACTGCAACACATGACAAAATTCGGAATACTTTACAAAAAAATCGCGCCTTTCCGCGACATATTACAGGGTGTAGCCAGCATGCTCACTTCAAAACACTGATTGATACAGCTTCACACTCTCATAATCTACTTTAAATGAAGATTGCCAAAGGCTCCCGAGCAGCTTGACTGCATCACAACACTACTACATGTCACAACACAAACATAATTTTCTGCAGGAATAGATGCCTGAAAAATTTCAATGTTATAATATTATGATGTATAGTTAAGGCTTCCGTTCCTATGTGAAGCTTATCTCAAATTAAAATTTTCCACAAATTCTTTCCGTCCAGTGCCTGCGAGCCCACGATCTTACAATTGTCAATTATGAGAATGAGGCCTTTTAGAGAGACCACAAGAACATATTCAAACACTTAATTTTGATAATCGATTTTTCGTTGTTCTTATTCTAAGAAGCAAAATAATGTAGCGCAAAAGTATTTTATTAGATCAATAATTTCACAATGAGAATACATGTGATAAAGCCCGCAACTTTCTCGAAAAACTTCATTTAAACCTACAGGTAACTTAACGAGATGAAACAAGCACTAACTATTTACTAATTATTAACCTCTTAAAGATTAAATTTTTTATTTACAATTGAATTATTTATATCTACTACTCACAGAAAATTATTTTTTCCACCAGTATTTTATTCCTCATCTCCCTTTTCTCCCCGACTCAAACATTTGTATCCACTCCAACTCCGAATAAAATCCGATTCAGGTTCGTCACAAAATTCCGGTCCCAATTATTTCGGGTTCTTTTCGAGTTACGATGTTATATTTTTACTTTTATATTTTTTTCTTTTTATAATTTATTAAAATAAGCAGATAATCCTAAGCCGGCTAACGGGCTAAACAAACGATCTGCCGACCTATGCTTAATTGTGGCTCCTACCCCGAAGCATCATCAAATCGGTTTCAGGTTTTTGGGTCGGCGGTTCGGGTTCGGGTTCGTCGTAAGGCGGGGTTATTCCAAACTGGGTAGGATCGCTTCATCTTTACGTACTCTTTGATGTATTAATCCCACTGGATAATTGCATGTTATTTTCAAGGAAAAAATGTCGCTAAACATAACATCTATTTTCATAACATCTGACATCTTCTATCTTTATTTTTTTAATTTGTTTTTGGCAGTAAAAACGCCAAAGCGGTGTCTGTTTACACACACATTTATACATGTGGTGCAGCTGCCAAATTCCACAGTATTCTTTAGTTGTACTTACAAGATAACCAATTTTAGGAGGAGTGTCTTATCACAATATAGGCCATAGCTAGGCCTAGAATTGACAACAAAAGTGATTTTAACTCATTTGATTTACGCTAACCTGCACTCATGCAACGGTGCCACGCAGTAATCAGATACTGTTGGTCCGATGAGCATGGAATAAGATATCAAGTAGATAACTTAAAACGGTCCATAATTATACAAAAAAAAGATACACAGCTTTGCGCATCCTCCCCCCCCCTCCGCTGCGGGGAAATCGGCACAGAGTCGATCGTGAAGGGTGAATCGGAGTGTGGGATGTGGTCGGAGCGCCGCCGTTGGTGCTTCGGGTCTGAGTCCCCCCTCCCCTCTGGGAAACGACAGAGGGTTAGTGTGTTTCATGTCTGTTTCGTGGTGTGGCCGGCCATGTGGGGTTCAACTGTTCCAAAAAAAAAGAATAAAAATACAAACACGGAAACAATGTTTCGACTGACTCCCCCCCCTAGCATTATGCAACGATCAGAGTGTGGAACCCTGATGACTCGGAAACGTGTGCAGGTGTTGGTCCCGACAGCCCTGGTTGACGATCGGGCTGCACACCCGTCCAGGTTGACGTCGTTGCGAACCGTCCCAGGTTGACGTGGCGATCCGTCACTAGGTAGACCGTGGGCGACCGTCACTAGTTGTATTCGGTTAGGGTCGTGTGATTGGTAGAAATGGATGGCTGCACAGATTTGGATTCAGCGTAAAAAAAATTCCTGGCATCTGTGGTAGTGATTTCCACGCTCCAATCGGAGAGAACAATAATTTTTTTTCCACACATGACGCCGTGCCCTCACACCTTTTAATAACTCACAACCCCCATACCACCATCACCCACTCTTACAACCCACCCCTACCCCCCACCGTAACCTCAAATAACATATCACCCGACCCCCTACCATGAACACTCCCATCCCCCTCTGAGAAACAGCTCCGCTTCGATTTTGAAACAAACTTGCCACTGGACGGATTTTGATTTCCGTGCCATAAGCTCGTTTGAAAAAGCTAAGAGTGGAGACAATATCTCACTGAAAGGATCGGGAAGAGGCTTGTTTCCTATCTGTCATAAATACGTTTACTCGTTTTATGTGAGACGCCATTAAAGATTTTTGACTAGACATTGGTGAAAAACGACAGAAGTGTAGAATTTGGGGAACAACGAGTTTTTACGAGGGTGTGATAGCGCCAAAAACGAACCATCGGATGATAAAACGGATTTTCAGATTTGGAATCAAGCAGTGAAATTGTACTCTATCAGTATGGTGCTTTTCAAGGGCAATCGACGAGAAACAATATCGCAGACTTCCCGCACCAGGCCCCCTCTGGACAGCTCGCTTCGATCTTGGCTTCTAGTGGACGGATTTAGTCGTGCCATAGCTCGTTTGAAAGCTAAGAGTGAGACAAATTCACTGAAAGAATCGGCTTGGTTCCTATCTGTCTTCGTTTAGATGTGAGACGCCATTTAAGATTTTGGGACATTGGCGAAAAACGACAGAGTTAGAATTTGGGACGTTTTGGGCTGTAGCTTCAAATACAAGCATCGATGGAAAAGACCGGCTAATTCGATTGGAAGTCACGTGAAATACCTTATCTGGTATGATGAGTTTCATGTCAATCGAAGAGTTCAAGTCTATATAACGCGAGAAAAATTGTTCATCATTGTATCGGATAAAAAACGACTAGTTAGAATTTTTTCGCGAATGGCTGCCTACTGTAGAGCACAAAACGAAGCATCGAAAGAAATGGGAAAAACGGAGGCCAATTCGCGATTAGCGTCAAGATTCTACATGGAATGGTTTATTTCCACTCAATCGGAGCATTATAAGCTATCGAGAATAGCCGGTTGGATATTGAATGTTACGACCATGCAGGCTGATGTTCGCCCACACACTAAAGTAAGCCTTGGAACGACAGAGACTTTGTCCATTTAGAGAGAAAACCGATTGTCATAGGAGGTAGGTCGTCCTCTCTGAGCGTCCGATGATAGCCTTCGACACATTCCAAATTCCGAGATTCTGAAAGAAACGACTTAGAAAATTTCATTGTCAGAATAACAGCTACTGGCGTCATGACTAGAAGGTTCGCGTCAGGAGATGGCCTTCTAGTCTCCAGCCAGTAATAAGACTCCCAAACATTAAAGGCTTTGTACACTTTCGCTTCAACAAGTCCGTATTGCCTGATTCAAAACAGGTTCGGTCGCTTATTGAACCTGCCCATAAGTGATGGACTACTTATAAAATTTCATAAGTAGTGCTAAAAAGTTGAAAAATTTAAATTCACTAGTTTGGAGGTATTATCTGGGTTTTTCAGACCCTTCTAGTAAAGTTCATGATAAGCATTTTAATGATGTCTGAGCCAGTCTTCTCATGGTCGTACTCTTAAGCGGGCTATTTCGACTGAAAAGCGAGCCACAGACACGAGCAGTTTATGTACTGTAATATGCTCACAGCTGACAGGTGTTCCTTCGGGACAGCGGACGATGCCGTAGTGATCAAGCTTGTGCAAGGGAATTGTCATATTGGACGCGTAACCGCTGGACAACTCTGTCTCATAGTTGGTCATTTGACACATCACTCAACGTAAGACTTGTGAACGCCAATCAGGTGAGTCTTAGCTATCTGTCATGGTGGCTCTAAACATCTCCATATGCCAAAACGCTGGTGAATCAAGCGACTCTACGGCTTGCTATCAGCTGATGCAAAGCCCATAACTTGGGATGTTTCCATCAAGGTTTTCAAGTATGCTGAGTTCAAAGTGCTGCTATCAGATTGCTTCAAATTTAACTAAGTCTAAGGCAAGCTTTGAGGGGTTTAGAATACCCAGACTACTCATGTTCACAACACTATGACTCGACGTTTACGTATACCAACTTCGGGTGGCAGTGTGACAATGAATGTCTTAAAAGCTGTAATAGCGGTATCGGGGAGATCTCTCACTTCCCTAGGATCAGTACAAGGCCTTCTGGCTGTCGACGGTATCAGAGTGCCACTCACTCACTTCAAATTCTATCATTCTCACTAAGTGTAAAATTACTGACTAACATTTGTCACTGCTACTCAGGTTGTTTTGACTTTCTATCTAGTTGAAATAGTATCTTGCTATCAGAGATTCACTCTGCTCAGTAAAGCATCATCATGCGCTGTAATCACCTCCTTTGCTCGTAAGCGTCCTTCGGACGGCTGGGTACTGCCGTAGAGGGATTGTTGTTTGCACGGGTTGTTCGTCGTTTGTGAGAACGAAACCGTCTGAGTCCGTAGCTCATGTTGGGCATTACTCGACTTCATATACTCAACGAGACGTTTTCTCTTCGCCAGGTCAGAGGTACTACTGCTCAGGCCATTTTCGACATAAGGTTATCTTTTTATATATGGAGTTAGAGTGAAATGTATTCCTAGATGGCCCTTCTAAATGATTATGCTCCCATGGATAAACGTTGATAGACAAATGAAAGTTATTCTCGATCTTCCTTATTCAGTTGATTGAAATCTACTAACAATACTACTCGTATAATCGGCCACATAGGGGGCAAAAGGAACACATGATAGAGAGCACTTTCAAGTGCGCATTTTGCCTGGTCAGTCTTAGACTGCGAAATACTCATCATGTAAGTTAATCTGCTAATCAGTCAACTTGAACTTTGCGTCGCATTAGAGGGGAATATAAACCACTGCCACTGCTTCATTCATTTCAATCATGCAGAAGCGCCCGAACAGTCAAGTCACTCTCCTTCAAGCCGACCGCTAGTTAAGGCCGCGAAATTTAGTTGAGGATTTTGTCAGGCTAAAGAGGAGCAAGACAGAAGTTTTTACTAATCTTGCTCGGATTGGCAATCCGTATACAGCAACTGCTGTCAATCCAGCTGAAAGATGGCTGACTAGCATTCCACCTTTTTATTTAAGCCATGTACCAGTTTAGTGGAAGTCGACAGTGACTACCAAAGAGAGAGTCAAACGACTCTCTCATAAAATTGGTAGGGGTGTAAGATGACGTTACTCCCGAGAACGAACCCATACGCTCTCCTTAAGGCGTCCACCACTGAGGCAAGACATGATAGAACCTCCTCGCGGTTTGCCCTGGGCAGTCTTCGGACTGGCGAATACTATCATTAAGTTGAATCTGCTATCAGTCAACTTGAACGTTGCAAATGAAGTTCTGTGTAATACTTCCTTTCGACGGGCGTTCCTGTAAAGGGCGGCGGTGAAACCCGTAGCTATGTATACCGCAAGGGACATTCGGCAATGGTCAATCTTGTTAAACCTCTCTGCGTCATGTTTGCAAGTGATTGCCTCTGTCTTCAACGTAGGATATGGCATTACGCGCCAAGGGCGACATTAGCAACACTGATCGAAGTTGACTAAACTTTCACTACAGGTTGCATACGTTCTATGAGAACACATAGCAGTTCTCACCTGTCGCTATCAATTGAAGACGAATTGATTGAATGGAATGAAAATGGGAATAGACACTCACGCGTCCACAGTCAGCAACATAACACACTTCTCTCTTCCGTAGTCTAACAAGCTCTTTACACATGGATCGCAGTCGATTGCTATCCCAATATCTATACAGTGTTAGTAAGACTATCCTTTATATTTATCAAACACATTTCATCTACGCATCATCAATCCATATGAAATGTTATAGAAGAATCTGCAAGTTAACTAAGGTTGCTACTAATTTCCATATAGAAACAAGGTGTTATACTATGCATTAAAATATCATCCCCACTTTAAACGACTCCTGAATCCGATCAAGTAGATAACAAGCTCTTTAGCACATGAGTCTATTGTCAGCGAGTGGACTTGCTGATCCCTGTAATCAGAAGTGTAAGCTATATAAATTTTATTTAACAAAACATAACTCATTATCATCTAACCATCAATCACCCATATGAAGGTGTTCATATCATGAAGAATTTTACAAGTTTAGACTGATTGCGTGTTCTACTATTTTACAAAATGAACAGATATCGTATCAACAGTTTACAGATTGAACAATAAAGTTTCAATAGTGTGTGCGTTAGAAATGAAAGCTTTATCATCTGTTTGTATGTTAGAAACAAAATAAAGTATACAAGATAAAAAGTAAAGTTTCCATCACATCACTTTACAAGTTAAGAAAATACGTTCTATCTGTTATATGTTAGAAATAAAAATAAAAGTTCAATAGTGTATGGCGTTAAGATATAAACGTCTAAGCTGTTTGTTATATCAAAATAAGTTTCAATAGTGCAAGTTAAAATAAAGTTTCATTAGTTTACAACGTATATAAAATACAAGTTTACACAGTGTGCAAGAATAAAAATATAAAGGAATTTTTGAACAGTTTACAAGCTGAAAATAAAAGGTTTTATATCGTGTGTACAACTAGGAAAAAAAAGTTTAAATACGTTTATGTGCTTCAAAATAGAGTTATAAACAGTTAGTATGTTAGAAATAAAAATGAATCTTCAATTCAGTTTACAAGTTAATAATAAATTTCTATCTGTTGTATGATAAGGAAATAAACAAAAGTTTCACCGTGTACAAAGTTAAAAAAAAGTTTCAACAGTTACAAGTTAAAAATAAAACTTCAAAAGTTTACCAGTTAGAAATAAAGTTTCATCAGTTTACAAGTCAAAATAAAGTTTCAACAGATTATAAGTTAAAAGAAAAGTTCGCAATATATGTGCATTAGAAATAACGTTTCAGTCTGTTTGTATTTTAGAAATAAGTAAAGTTTACAATTGTGTGTACGGTTAGAAATAAAGTTCTATCTGTTTCTATGCTAGTATATAAAACAAATTCTCAACCGTCACCAATTTAAAACAAACTAATGTTTCATAAGTGTGATGTATGTTAGAGAATAAAGTTTTTATCTGTTGTAATGTTAGAAAATAGAATAGACAGTTTACACCAGTTTACAAGTTACGATAAAGTTCAGTCTCTTTAAGTTTATGCAGAGGACATAAAGAATAAAGTTCTATCTGTATATATGTTAGGAATAAATGAAGTTTCACTATTTTACAAGTTGAGAATAAAGATCTATCTGTTTATATGTTAGAAAATATAAAATAAATTTCAATAGTTTGTCAGCTTAAAAATTAAAGTTTCAATAGTATACCAAGTTTAAAATAAAGTTTAAATAGCTGTGCAAGAAAAAAATAAGTTTGAACATAAATGTTAACAATCTGAAAAAAAAGTTTTAATAGTGTACACGATGGTAAATAATAGTTTTAATAGTTTATGTGCTTCAAATAGAGTTATAAACAGTTTATAGAAAGAAATAAAAAATGAAGTTCATCAGTTTACAAGTTTTAAGAAAAAGTTCTTCTGTTTGTATGATAGAAAATAAAACAAAGTTTCAAACCGTTTACAATTTATTAAAATAAAGGTTCAACAGATTAACAATTAAAATAAAGCATTCAACAATTAGCAAGTTTTAAAAAAAATAAAAAGCTTCAAAAGTTTACAGTTACAGAAATAAAGTTTCATCAGTTTACAAGAAGACCAAAATAAGTTTCAAAAACCGATTCATCTCAAGTTAATAGAAAAGTTCGCAATAGAATGTAGCATTAGAAATAAATAACGATCAGCATGTTTTCGTTATGTTAGAAAAAAAGATAAAGATACCAATTAGTGTGTATAACTAAGGAAAGAAAGGTTACTATCTGTTTCTATGATAAAATCAAACAAATTTCTTGCAACGTTAACAATTAGACAAACTAAGTGTTTCATAGATGTGTGTCATGGCTTCAAGGCGAATAAAGTTTATCTGTTATTTTAGAAAATGTTAAGAAAAAGAATGAAACTTCTACACGCAGATTACAAGTTAAACGAATAAGAGTTCTATCTCTTAAGGTTATAAGTTAAGATGAAAGTCTATCTAGTTGAATATGTTAGAAATAGAATGAAGTTATCACCACTTTTACATTAAGAATAAAGTATCCTTATCTGTTATATGTTATAATGCAAAATAAAGTTTCAATGAGTTTGCAAGTTAACAATAAAGTTCCCAGAGTATTACAGAGTTAGAAAT
>CAJQUW010004331.1:0-46836 GCA_907163375.1 Prostheceraeus crozeri | reverse complement strand
AATTGCTGCATTACCTTGTTTCTTTAGCTCAATATACGTATGATATACATTCTACATGTATAAACTATATCTAATCATTCATTTCAAATTCTCTCGATATCAGAGGTGCGGCGCTTATTAAAATTTGACCTCTCAGCTGCGACGCTCATCAGTGGTGCGTCGTTTATTAGAGGAAATACGGTGTTCGACAAGCTAGAATCAGGCGTTCAGTTTATCGATTAAATTTCAATCTCGATAAATACCACACCGCAAAGGAAATTGCAAAAATCCATAATCTAAAAATCCATGAGCGGAATAGGACCTCTTAGTAGCCACAACCAAGACCGACAGCATTTAGTAGCCGTGGCTCTATGCAGTCTTTTATCATTGCTATTGTTGCGTTATCTTGTCATTCTACTACTCTTATTTGTGAACGATCATGAGTAAACATGATATGAGCAATTTATACCGGATTTGATTAGAATCTAAAAAAACCTAAAGTTTTACATATTTTTTCTGTGTGAGGAGTGCCCACATCTTTGACAGTAGCCTTCAAGTGTTTTGAGAAAACTTGCAATTGAAATTAATCAGCAATTGTTCTCTACTTGTAGTACCTGCACATTCTGCATCATTTGTACATGAATGAATTTCTCATATTCAATAATTTGATACAACAGAGGTCTCTTATTCAAAGGATTAATAGAATTGTTTTCGTTTTTGCAGATGTTCCGAAGAAAGACTCTGCGACTCAGTGTTCTCTGCTTCTTCCGCCCAGACCCGTGGTTCCTAGTAAGTTCTAACTGAACATCCAATTAATAAATTCGTTATGAAAATTTTGCCGTGGAATAACGCAGTTCCCGTGAGATTCTTTACATCTTCTTTAGTTAAATAATTAAAGCTCAGACAGAACAACAGAAAGAAACAGAGTTGTTGTAGTCTCAATGAAAGGATACTAAGAAGTTGTTCATTCATGTTATCGAGAACAAATGATATCGACGACTGAATTTACACGTTTAGATTTCATTGTTGGCTTAATTATGATGGATAATCAGGTCAATTATGTTTCAATTTTTGTTTCAAAGCACCGGCAGTATATTTATTTTCACGTCTTGCAGATTGATGCAAAAAGATACTATAGAAAAGTAGCAACGCGTTCATAGTTTTGCTTACTTGAAAATAGACAAATTTGCAGATTTGTTGAGAATGTTAATTTAAAACCTCGAAAATGAGCCTCTTTCGCATCTTGATCTCCTTGAGTGTCTACACAACCAAATTCTATGCATGGTCTTTTTTAATTTTGCGAAATAATTAGGCACAAGCAAAATCAGCTAGATTAAAGGGAACCCCTTCGGATGGCCAATGGCAATCATAGTCATACCTCAAGGAAATTTGGAGTCCCTGCAACAGGGACTTCGCTTTTCAAAGAAATAAGCTTATAGTTGCCTTTCCTTATTTGGAAATTGATGAACAGAACATTATTTGTCCACTTTGCAGTGATTGAAAAACTTATGTTCGGTTTGAATTTTTCGTGAAAAGAGTAATTATCAAGATTTTCAATTAAATGAATAATTTATTGAAGAACAATAATTTTGAAGCTTCGAGAATGAACCTCCTGAGTCTTCTATTCCTTCATAGGAATTTATAAGTAATTTCGTTAAATAGACTGATGTTATTGATATTGCATTCTAATGCATTTTAAAGATTTTCTTAATACGAGACGATTACAAATGCGAAAAAATATAAAAAATTATAAATACGAGCAAATTATCTAATTAGGACGAGAGATCTGCAAATATCAAATTTTCTAAACGCCGATCATTGAACTGTTGATCAAAACCTTCAATTTGCAAACTTCTTCACATTGCCTTTCTAGATTGAATTTCTAAACTTAGTTCGTGTTTAAAAAACATTCTATACAGAGTCGTCCTTCATGGGAAAGGAACATCAACGAAATGATTTTTTATCAAATTATTTCTGATATTTTAAAGACTTCTGTCATTTCATTTTCCTAATCTGACGACAGCTGCGGAGAATGGCTGAAATTAATTGTTGCTTGAAATAAATCTAAAATATCAAATTTGTTTCAAATCTTTCCAAAACATCGCTTGTTATTTGATAATTGAATTTTATTTTTGAGAATTTTATAAAAATGTTGTCAAATTCAAACAACTTCGAGAAAATTAAAAAACTTTTTTCTTCTAATGTTTCCATGAACAGAATCCTCAACTGAATTATTCCAAACAAATTCTTGGCGTCAAATTCATTCATTTTCTCTTCTTTGCAGTTGAGTTCTATCTGTATGACTACACGGGTACATTGGACTACGGATGCCGCGTCCTCCACCTCCGGAGACCGCCAACTGTCGGAGAACTGCGGAATGTCGTCAAAGAAAAGATGAAGAAACCTCCGCAGTGGTGGAAGATGTGGCGATGGACAGCGGTCTCCGAAGATGGAGAAAAACTGTTCAATGTGGTGGAGAAGGATGAGGATAGAGACGACTTCTTCTTCACAACCGCAGAGGGACAGAGGAAGAATGGGAAGGATGACAAAGGGGAATTCCTTGAAGACGACAACGAAGTCTTTATTATTCCTGAAAATCGCTGTCCGGTCCTCTTCATCCAACGACGATGAGAACTCAATGACTTCAAATTCATTTCATTTTCACATTTGACATTTTCTGATGAATTTGAAATAAAAATCACTTTTGGTTTCTTTTCGTTTTTAATTTGCAAATAAAATGACCTTCGAGAATATTCCTGAATGAAATGATGAAGAAATTATTTTCCATTTACTTTCCGTTCATTTCTTTCCATTCAATTGTCCATCACATAAATTGATGAGAAAAGACTTCTTCTGTTCTTCAAATTTGATCATTTTCCATCACAGCCTCAACTTCACAAACAAACCTTTCACAAAGTGCATTCACAGTGAAAACACGCAGGTGGAATGATATCAAACTGCCAGATTTTGATTATCAATGAAAATTTCAAATTCAAAATGAAATACATAGCGCACAGCACGTCAGGGTATGAAAGTATTTCGTGTCATTATAAGGAGCATAGACATCTAAGCAGAAATCTGTCTTCTGATACACAGTGGCAATGCCGGATAAAATGTTAAATGAGTAGAAGTTCCGTAGACTCGGAAGTAATTGATGATTTCGAATACCTCGCCTAATCAAAAGAATTGAAGCATCATAATTTACAGAGTTGATCATAAGAAACGTACCACCTAAAATATACCAAACTTCAATCGATTCTCCTGCCTTTCAATTTCCTTTTACATTGACAAGCCACACGCCATTCCAGAGCTTGTGTTCTCAGCTTTTCAATGAGCCACTATACATGTGTATCCGTCATTGTATAAGGTGGACAGAGGTCAAAATGTAAAAATCGTCACTTAGAATTTTCAATGTGAAAACATATGTGAGCATAACTCAATGAATCAAACACGAGGTGAAAGGGCTTTCTCTGAGCATTCTTTTGATGCATTGTTCGTCGAAATTGGTTTACTTTCAGAGAAGTGATGATGTCTCAGATTCATCGCAAAATTTGTTTTTCTGTCTATTATAGAAAAGTTGTTTGCATCTTTGGCGCTAACGAGGTCATTTTCACGCTTTCAATATCTGTGGTGTCTAGAGACGTCTGCTATAGGCCTACACATCCAAATCAAAGTGTTGATTGACCCATATAAGCTGTAAACAAAGTTTCTATTCAGTTTTGAATTCATGATGACTGAGTCGAAGTTTGCGAAAGTGTTTTTGAAGAGCAAGGTTTCTAACTCTTTTATCAGAAGGACAGTCCGAACGGCCGGTTTGCCGAAAAGTACATAGTTGTCCCAAAGACCACCATCCAAATGTGGAAAACTAATTTTTTCTCCCTTCCTAGAAAAGTTGGATCCGATCGGGAAGGAAAGACAAACTTTCGAACAGCTCGGATGGTCATTCGCTTGGTAAGAAACGATCCCGCTTTGTCTTCGGCCAGTTGAGGTGTTCACATGAGAAGCCGACGGTTTCTGTCATAACAGTGAGACGTCGCCTGAAAAGTGAGCACTTCATAAGCCATAAGAGACCGTTAGGGATCGAATTGACGACCAACCACAAGAGTTAGAAGCTAAAGCGGGCGATAAGCATTGCCACTGGCCTTGTCAATGGAATCAAGTTGTTTGGATTGATGAAGCGTCTGCATGTCTCCGAGGTCACAATGGCCGTTTGAGAGTTAGGATGAAGTCAGGTGATGCAATTCATGATCATTTGACATTGCCTGAATCAAGGAGGTAAAATATTGCATATTTGCAGTGCGATGTGGATGAATGGTCGAATTGAACTCCATATCCAAAGGGACAACATGATTTCGATGGATTTGTAAAGGTTTTGCAAAAAAGACAGTTACTGAAATGAGTCTATTCATTCTTCCCGGATATGGTCTTTCGACTTGTAGATTAAATTGTTAAGGCAAGAGAGAGAGAGAGAATTTAGATCAAGATGTGATCAATCGCCTGATCGAAAGCAAATGCCTTTCCGTATTCGATTAAGTGATTGGACTTTCTGGTGAGGTTGCGAAATGTATGTAAACACCAGTGAACCTACCACTGGCCCTATTAAAAGACAAATGGCTCTACGGAGCCACTGAACAATAATAAAAATCTTATTTCAACCTTCATTTTATTTATCTGCCAAATGTGTACTGACAGAACTTCATTAAAGTGAGACAAATTTAGGTAGTCCGTATTTTATGATCATCATGTAGTCAATATAATTCATAAACATGTTTACATAAAACTCACCCCGACACGGTGAGCCAGAAGAAATAATCAGCGGAGTTTACTTCAATTATTGCTTAGCCTTCTGATACTAGTTTTCGAAGCAATTGAAAATATCCAATGCCTTTATATATTAGCCTCCGACAGTCTATGACTTTTTGCTAACACACAGTAATTCTAATTGCTCATAGTCCTCACAAAGTATATTGGTATTGAATTATCACTTAGAATTGACAATATCAAAAATCACTGTCCGCATGGGGTCCAGGTTGGACCCCAGTCATATGAAACAAAAGGTTTCAAAGTGGTGTTGAATATTGAAGCAACAACTTTGCTTCATTTACTCTATTTGTATCATTAACCAGTCACCCGGAACGAGAAAACCGAGTTAGTTTCAGTAATATTAGGCAAATCCTGAACCACAGAATTGACAAAAATTTCACAAATTTTAACCATACTAATTAAATCATTATCAAATCTATCAATTTATGATGAAAATCATATTAAACTTATCATTTCAGGATTAAGTACATATAATATTTATCAAATACTCATCTAAAAAGTATCAAAATAACTATATTAGTATCATATCTATTATACTATTTATCTAATATGAAAATAATTCGTCAAATTTCTATCAAATCTCTGTAATGCTTCCAAAAATGTAATTGGTATTTTATCAAAATATATTGAAAACTTGATTTCTAAACCTGAAGCGCTGGTAAAATTTTCAATTGATCAGTTTCAATTATATATAAATCTATGTATATGTCGAACTATAGAATGTCAACATTGCAAAATCAAAAGCTACTAATTACAGTTATAAATAGTTTTATTCGTTTACCATTCCTTGACCATGCAAACATTTATAACATTTACATAAAATACAAAAAAACATTGTTGTTCAACGTCATACTGCCACGAAATGTTCTAAAGGATTAGCAGCTCATTATAGCATCACTGCAAAACCACAACATTCGGAGACAGTGACAAAAATGTGCAAGAAACTACTCAACCAACTCACCTCTCAGTAGCATGTGCAGGCCCACAGAGTGATCAAAAGCTCCCAATTGCCATACGGTCGAACTCATTGAATTGATTTGGTTAAATCCATTCGTATTTTCAGTATTGATTCCTAGGACAACGATTCACGTCTGAAATACAGAGTAAAAATATAGATTTGAATGCAAAAAACGCAAGTTTGTAAAGCATCTGCGAAGGCACAATTTGTGAACTTTCATAGTATTCTTGTAAAAAAAAGCAACATTTAGCATCACATGATTAAAAGATTTACATGTTCTATAGGCAATTTCAGAAAGTCTTCAGCTTTGATACTGAAACCGATTTTTAAACAAATTATGGGACAAATTATCACAGACAAACATGGATTTGCAATCAATTTACATGATGACTTACATGGCACAATTAATTCACATGTGACGACTGGTTCAAAATACACTTAATGTGACAATTTGTAGGAAGTATGAAATAGATATTCAACAGATTGATTCACACATAATTATAATATATTGCATGCACAACACAAGTCAAAAAAATTTTAAGAACGCAACTGTTCTCAAGTGCATATATTCGTATACTTCACAATAGTCTCAGTAATAATTAAATTATAATTATTCCCGCGACTGTCGATCAATTTCAGTTGCCACAAACATTCCGGGATTATTTACAAAGCATTCGGAAGCTCTGACATATGTGTCGGCATGAAAATTAAAGGACTTACCTTTATATTTATAACCAGAATGACACGTGAGGTCGATTTGGTCAGCCATTTAATCTAGCTTGAGCATTTTATTACTTAATCAGGGGATGGGGGACCATTTGGATTAATGCAAGGGCATCATCTAAAAGAAAGCAAGTATCCACCTAAGATTCGTCTCAAACATGTTTTATGAGCCAAGTACAGTGGCGCTGCTTTCCGAATTGCTTTGACCCCATGACCGCAGAATGTGCGCATTAATAAGATTCGTTTCAGTGGTTGAGAAAATTTCAATGCCTCATGTGATGGTTCATTTTATAAAGTGCCTATTGTAATAGGCTATCTTATTTTTCATTTTCATTAATTCATAATTTTAGCAAGACAACTATAAAATTGATATTATCTCACTCACTAATTGCCAATTTACATGATTACCTGATGATCAAGATAGGCCTGCTTAATTTCCTTACCTGATACTACTTGAAACATTGATGCTGTAGACCCAATACGTAGGCCCTACCTTACATCCACCGGATGAATTATGAGGAAAAAATAGGCATTTTTTTTTAATTCCTACCCAGACTAAAACAGCCGCGCTACATTCTCCTATCTCTCGCATGCGGCATGACCAATGAATGCAACCCAGATCAGAGCACTTTGGATCGGAGTCAGAAAAGAAATGGAACCCTCAAATGAAGCACAGTATAAAAATGATCACACTGAAAACGATGTGACGCTTGACCTTCACATTGAATTTCAAAAAACTATTCACTGTGAGGATGTTTTCAAATAAAAAAATTAGTTCCGTAGGTCTAGAAAAGTATATTCACTTTTTTCGACAATCTGGAGCACATTAGACCAAAAAGGAAACCATGAAGGTGCACGTTTACGGCTAAAATACAATTTAACTCACATTTCATGGAATAACAGCTGGTTTGTAGTGCGACTCATCGTCTCACCTTTTTTTACGTGGCATCCGTTTCCTTATCCGCACTTAAACTTGATAGAATCGGAAGAAATTGAGTCACACAGGTATTCGATTCACACATCTTCAATCATATTTCGTATAATTCGAAGAAGTTTCACGAAATCAGAATTTTCCAATGCATAGAATCATCAAGAAAATTTGCTGGCATCCAGTGATGCTTCACGATTCACTGCGCTACTGTTCGACTGAGGTGCGCACATCGAAACGCGCGTACAAGAATGGCCAGACTATCAGGTCACGCATTGTTAAAGGAAACGACAGCAAAGTAAGTCAATGCGCGCCATAGACGGCGGGGCGCGCGCACACTATGCGTGAGTCACTGTATAAGGCAATGATCTAAAAAGTGTGAGGCAAGTTTGACGTCACTCGATCGCATTAACAGAAGTAGTCCTCGAAAGACATGAAAAGGAGAAGCAAACGCTCATAATGTAGAACTTTAAGCATTAACAAAGTATGGGAAAGATGGGATGCTGTTTGTGCTTGTCTGTGAAATCAATTACATCGACTTCAATGTGATGTGAAGACCATTAGACCGACACGCTTCTGCTACGACGCTAGTACAAGTTACATTGTGAAACATCCCCTAATGGATGTTCGAACGTAGCAGGAGACAAAACAGCTTCCAGCTGATGTGGTGCTGTACAAATGATACCTCTTTTAATTTGCTGACCGACAAGTCAGTCACTCTAACCTCAGAATTGTAAAAAAATGATTGCATACTTAATTAAATTGGGTTAGGGGCTAATCGGAATCTATCAAATTTAAATGCATCGAAGCAATTAATTAATTGCCATTATTTGATGGCAGCCATCAATTGTAATTGCAATTCTTAATGGCACCAATTCATTAATGGCAATTTAATTGTTCACGTATTTGTCTTGGAGATTCGGTTCCGTTTTGACACCAGCTGCTGTCCAGTGATAAAAAGTTGTGATTTGTATATCATTTGACGTAAACATTGTCATCAGGTAGCCCAACAGATAAGTTCAGAACTCACTGCTCTGTTTAGAAGCATATAAGTATGCAGAAATATTTTTGTTATTTAGACAAATTAATTTATAAATATTTGTAAAATGTTTCAAGTTTGAACATTTAAGTGATTATGATAATATTTGTCAAATAATAATCAAATATGTATCAAAGATTATTAAAAAATATCAAATATGAAGTATTTGATTGTTTTACAAAACAATTACCTAATATTTATAAAATCTATCACCATCAATCATATATTAGATAAATTATCTTGGTTTTTTCAACTCGGGCATAATTAAAGAAAGCTAAGTCCCGACAAACAAAAAATGTTTTTATCATATTAAAAAACATTCTGTTTTTATCATCAAAGTTATACCTGAAATATAGGTAATTCTCCGTTGCTGGTAGTGATGAAAATTTTGAATCAAAATTTTCCGTGGAAAATTATGGAAAAAATTGGAAAATTTTGGAAAATATTGGAAAATTATGGAAAATTTTGAAAGTTTTGATTTTTTTGATAGGCCCTATAATTTTAGCGCTTTAACTGCAAGGGCAGCTGCGGACCAATAAATTGGGTCTAAAACTCTTGATTTCATCATTATTTCGATTAAGGCGATCGTAGCAATACGATTTCCGTCCGCGGATTTTTGAACATTCTTTTGCAAGGCTTGTACTAAATTGTTAGCATTTTTAATTATCACATAGACACCGTTGGGATAACGTGAATCTTTGCTTTACAATAGGGGTATAATTTCATGCAATGTGAAAGATCCGGAGCAAAAATAATGTACTTTATTTTGGAGTTTGCTGCTTCAAAGTTATAAAGTTTTATTATACAGCGTTGATCGTAAGTGATTCTCCATGTGTTTATGAACATGTGAAGTACAGTGTAGAAAGCATACAGTTCGCGTAGCATTCCACGACCAAATTGGAAGATATATAAGGACTGTAAACTCGTGAGATATTTGGAAACTAAAGATATCTGTGATGAGTAAAAGAATATCTATGATAGCTTCAAACTTCTGGCGCATTGTCCGATATCTTTGTTGAGGATACACATCCTCCATTTCTTATAGTTCAGATGGTTCAGATAGTTCCAAATCGATTTCAGATCTGCCCAAATGAATTTCAGATATGATCTAGATGAGTTGGAGATCTCCAGTTGAATTAAAGATCTTTTCGAAGTTGAGCTTGTGACAGATATCTGAAATTCAGCTAGCGAATGTGAAATCCATCTAATGTCTGATATTCATTTGGAAAAATCTGAAATAGACATGGAAAAGGTGCAGTTGGTACCAAAAGTTAACATACAGCTGGATGATAGAGAAGTTTTCGGTCTTTGAATATTACATAGTCTTTTCAAACGACTGCAACAAGTCTCCAAAACAAAGGCAAAAACGTCAATCACCGAAAAAAAATTTCAAAATTTTCCATTGGAAAATTTTCCGGAAAATTTTGAAAAAATCTGAAAATTTTCTGGAAAATTTTCCATTTGCATCACTAGGTCCGACCCGCAATGCTGTACCATGCTGAGCTCTGGGTCCCGAAGAAAGCTGACCTTATTGCGATGGAAGTGTCAGAGATGAGGATGCTGAGGTGGTCAATGGGGAAGACAAAGAAGGATAGAATAAGAAACGATAAGATCCGTCGTTAAAGTACCCTAATAAGCAAAGAAATTGAGACTCGCCGATGGAGATGGTTCGGACATCTGCTCAGAAGACCAGAGGATAACGTCTGCAAAACAGGATGGAAACAAGAACCTGTCGACAGAAGAAAGGGAAGACCGAGAACAAGTTGGAGAACTGTGATAAAGAGTGGAATGAAGGTCAGATCGATAAACGAAGACATGGCCTCCGACCGAGCCATGTGGAAGCAACGGACTGAGGGGCCACCCCGTGCTACCCGATCATCCAGGAGACTGAAACTGGATCGAGCCCGGCCAAGGTGAGCTAGGTGAGCGTATTCTGACTTGTCTTGTTTATAACCAGCCTTGCAGAACATGATTCCAACCTTAATTCCCAGACTTCTAAAAAATAGCAAAGCTTGGACCTACCTGAACCAGCATGGGCTTCAACCATTTAAACCCCTCCCCCTGGATCCGTTAACCCTTATTCATGTGAATAAATTTTTATCTTCATTCATGTAAGTAGCTACATTTTGTAGCATTTTTAATATTTTCACCTTTACAAGTTAAATACATACAAAAAATCAATGGAAGCTAGTAGAAGGGAATGCTGATGATAAAAAAGCACTTTTTAGCTATTTATATTTATCTTTGCAAATTTCTAAAATTTGAATTCAAGATGTTTTGGATGTACAGTATACTGTACATTATATTGTAACCTCTGTACTTTCGTGTTAGGTCATTATCGGCGAACGGAAATATGTGACACTCTCCTGAACTTTCATGATCTGATTAATGTCTTCACTGTCAGATCGCAAGACAAAAATAGAAGATGCACGGGGAAACTCGCGGCAACTGAAAGTGCTTTGATTGCTGATCGCGTTTCTAGTCCAATGGCGCGCAGAGCAGCTCCGCGGTATCGGCGATTGCCAATGCGTGGCGGTGGTTTCTAACGGATACTACAGAAGGTTGACCAAGCCAAATCTCCATATTTAAAGTGAGGATCAAAGACCTCGTTGTCACGGCACTGCTACCTCTATCACTCTTCTTCCATCTTCTCCTCACTACTTGTACGTCTCGTCTTGGTTGAGCTGAGGCTCAATACACATATATTATATTGGAAACGTCGTTTTGTCTTCCTTCTTTATTGGATTCCATAACCGCATCGGATTTGAACTCGTTTGGGACCGATAACCTGTCTTAAACAGAAATAAGACTAGGTTGCATTGGAGGTGCCACCGTGTCCGAGTCTGGTTTTCTCTCTCTTCTTCTCCTTCTACTCTATGTCAACAGTCCGTCGACCGGGAATCTATGGAAATAGGTAAGTAAATAATTTCCTATTCTGAACGGTCGACATTTCTAAATTACTGATATTGTATTATTCATCTTTGAATATTATATTTTCATTACCGTTTATATTCGATACTAAATAGTCTAGACGCATAGTGTGTGGCCAGCGCTATTGTCGAAATCGCATTCCCCAAAAATTATCGGTGTAATTGAGTAAAGTGAATTATTGATTAGCGCGCGTTTAGAAGGCGAAATTCCTTCTAGTCCCTGAGTTGAAACGAGACCCAGGTGAATTGAGTATCAGGCCTGATTGTAAGAAAGGCTGTGTTGTGAAATATTTATTGCCGCGGCGTATCTGTTCCTTAAGATATAAGAATAGGCCTATATTTCGTTTATAATTGTGCATTTCGGCAACATCCTTAAAGTTGTAACTTTACATTTCGAGTACAATCCTCAACTTTAGTTGTAATCCATCTATACTGGCAAGTCACAATATATATCATACACGAAGTCGAACCATGACGGCAGTAGAGGACTTGGTACTCCGCATCGAACAGGTGTCGCAGTCTCTGGCGGACATCCAAAGTAATGATAAAAGACTAAATCTGCCCGTTGGTACCTCCGCCTTAATTCTAAAACCATTTTCCGGTGACCTGCAAGACTCCAACAACCAATGGAGTGAGTTCGAATCACAATTCGAGCTCATCGCAAGCGCCTTAGGCTGGAAAAATGATCAAAAAGTGGCTATGTTACCTCTTTATCTAACCGGCCATGCCCGGGAAATTTATCGGGGGTTACCAGGCATCTATAAAGCCGATATTACTTCTCTTCTCGAAGAGCTAGATTAGAAACAATCACAGATTGTCTACACAAGGCAAAGTATTTTTCTACATTAGACCTCGCTTCTGGATTCTGGCAATTAGATGTAGCAGAAGAGGATAGACATAAAACTGCATTTACAACACATCTTGGTAATTTTGAGTTCGTCAGAATGCCTTTTGGTTTGAGTAATAGTCCGGCATCATTCATTTCGGCACTAGAACTTGTATTGGCTGGACTACAATACGTCGATTGCATAACGTATTTAGATGACATCATAATTTTCGCGGAAACATTTACAGAACACCTGCAAAAATTAGAACGAATACTCAAGCGTCTCACTGAGTACGGCCTGAAACTCAAATTATCGAAATGCGAATTCATAAAGCCAGAGGTTCAATTTCTGGGTCATGTAATGTCCGGCAACGGCCTACGTCCTATAAAAACTAATATTGAAAAAATTGAAAACTATCCTACGCCAGTAAATACGAAACAAGTTCGTCAATTTTTAGGCTTGTGCAGTTATTACCGACGCTTTGTCAAAAATTTTGCCAAAATAGCGGCACCACTATTTGAGCTCATCAATAAGGACAAAAAGTTTTATTGGCAACAGGCTCAGCAAGTCTCTTTCTTAAAGCTACGTAAAGCTTTAGTTTCACCACCAATTCTAACATACCCAAACTTTGATAAGCCATTTTATCTCCAGTCAGATGCTAGTGACACGGCAGTAGGAGTTGTTCTTAGTCAATACGTTGACGGCAGAGATCATCCAATCGCCTATGCCAGCAGAATACTACAAAAACCAGAAAGGGCATATCCGACAGTCGAGAAAGAAGCCGCAGCTCTAATATTTGGAGTTAAGCATTTTCGAGAATATCTTTGGGGAAAAAAGTTCTATTGCATCGTCGATCATGCACCTCTTAAATATCTCCTGAATCATAAAGACCCCTCTTCACGTTTGATGAGGTGGTCACTTTATTTGCAACAATACAATTTTGAAATTGTTTATAGACCAGGACGAATCCACTCTAATGCCGATACACTCTCACGTCTACCCGAACACATAAATTCGATGAGTGAGATCAAATCTAAATACGACTTCTCATCAGTCCAAATTTTACAGCAACAGGACCCTCTGTATTCTGCTCTCATGCAGAAGTTGTGCGGAGAACCATTGCCAAAAAATTGCCAAGACAATTCTCAAGATTTATCACCGAAGAATGGTACAAATTCCGCATTGTAAAGGGTTTATTATATTTCAAACTAACAAACACGTTCGGAAATGACTTAGCTTTGGCCCTTCCTCACGACATACGCAGAAAAGTTTTCATAGAATTACATGAAGGCGCTTTTGGAGGACACCTAGGAATAGAGAAAACTACAGCGCGTATTGCAAGATTTTACTACTGGCCTACATTAAAGAAGGATGTGACTGATTGGTGTCAAGCGTGTATGGCTTGTGCAACCAAGAAAAACCCCAAACAAAAATTAGTGGTACCAATGGTTTCAATCCCGGTAAAAAGACCTATGTCCAGGCTAGGAGTAGATCTCATTGGTCCACTACCCGTGACTTTGAATAGCAATAAATACATAGTAGTCTTTTCAGATTATTTCACGAAATGGCCCGAAGCTTTCGCAGTTAGTGACCAGAAAGCAACAACTGTTGCCCGACTGTTTGTCGAAAATATTATCGCTGTACATGGTTGCCCCGAATCCTTATTATCCGATCGAGGTAGAAACTTTACTTCTGAGTTATTGCGCGAAGTTTGTAGACTCACAAATACCGAAAAAGTGTACACTACGGCCTACCATGCTCAGACAGATGGCTTAGTAGAAAACTTTAACAAAACCTTACTGACAATGCTATCCTTTTATACAAGTAGAAACCAAAAAGATTGGGATACATTTTTACCATACGTTTTGTTCGCCTACCGATCCGCCGCTCATAATTCGACCAAAGAAAGTCCATTTTTCTTATTGTACGGTCGCGACCCACGTTTGCCTAATGACTTAGTATTGCGTGAATTCTCAGATTCTTCACAAAGCGTGGATGAATACAAACATAACCTCGCCAAGCGTTTAAAAAGCGCATGGCATGTCACAAGTGCCACCATCAAGGAGGCCCAACAAAAACAAAAGAAATATTATGACCGCAATGTAACTTTTTCCGCCGAAAACCTAGCGGTAGGGGATAGAGTGTATCTTTATATCCCTAGTCGAACAAAAGGATTGTCCCCCAAACTTCAATGCCGTTAGAAAGGTCCGATGAGGGTATTAGAAATTACGAATACTAATTGTAAGATAGTCCCAATCCGAGAGCCACGTTCAAAGCCGCAATGGGTTCACATAAATCGACTCAAACTGGATAAAGCAGCAGGACTTCCGCCAGCCATTGAGATGGAAGGAAACGAGGAAGGAACAGAGAACCAAGAATTGGTTATTGACGAAATTGAAGATGAAATAGATAATGATGAAATAGTTATGACATTTCACATAACACATAGTAATGACATAGTTATGACGCAACAAAATGACATGTCCGGAACGCGGGTCGTTCCCAGTGATTGCACTGACCTCACAGGAGAGACGGAAAGAATTATTCAACCGGTTGAGAGTCACCGATACCCCCTTCGAAATAGAAAAGTAACTTATCCTAACTAATTTTTGTTGACCGTTCAGCATAAAATTCATATATATCCTAAGTAACTATATCAAACTAGTAAAAGTACATTGAGAATAACTTGTATAAACCCAGAGTGCTGTCTATTGAAGTCAACTATAGATTAAATAGCGTATTGACAATAGCTTGTGGGACAAGTGTGGTGTACAGGATAATATCCATAATTTATTAGTAACTATACAGGAGTTACCTGCCTATATACCTATACCTTATATCTCTATATGTGATGTCCCAAGTTAGTCTCTTTCGAAAGATTGTTGAAGAAGTCACATGTCTGTCGAATTTTGGGAGATCATTGTACAATATTCTAGTCTTGCTTATTTGTGACTAAAGTGATGAACTCTATAACTCACTGCAACTTCTCTGCAGATTCTTGTGTATATATTTGTGACAACAGTGAATATCTGCATGAACCAATTTGTGCTGCAATGTATTTTTGAACCATGATCACACGATTACTTCAAGAGGACAATTATTGTGTCTTTCATTTGCATTTCATCCTTGATACATGAATAGTTCTGAGGTGATAAAATTTTTAGCTCCCATCAATTTGCACTAATAATTCTATACATAGAGAGGTCAGCATGAGAATGTTGTCAAGTATGAGTGTGTTGTCACAGGAATAGATAGACTAATTTCTTTGCATGATCATCCTTCCAGGGATATTGTCGAGTGATGAGACTATCTTATTGCATGTCTTCTATTGATAATCTTCTGTAAGAGTGTAAGTGTCGTATCTATATCTCCCTTGTTGTTGTGAACGTTATTTTTATCTGCATGTAGATAGTAACTATAAATTTTTACGACTTTGCTTGCTTCGAAGTTTGCAGTGTACTTGTATAATACCTCTCTCTCTCTCTCTCTTTGTAATCTGTCACACACTTTTCACCTCAGCCTCATATATGTGTAAATGTATGTACAATTGTATGCATGTTCTTATGCTACACCATCACATGTGCTCCTTACAATTAATTCTATTGCGTATATTTTTCATAGCCTCAGCTTTTCGAAAACGAGACCTCTTCTCTTGATTGTAATCTTCCGTCTTCTCTAGTAGCAGAACAGTGTCATCTATGCGTATCAACCTCTGAACAATTATTCTTCGTGCATCGGTTGCCCTCTCTCGATATGATGACGGGGACGTCATCCTACAAAGGGCGAACGTATGTAACCTCTGTACTTTCGTGTTAGGTCATTATCGGCGAACGGAAATATGTGACACTCTCCTGAACTTTCATGATCTGATTAATGTCTTCACTGTCAGATCGCAAGACAAAAATAGAAGATGCACGGGGAAACTCGCGGCAACTGAAAGTGCTTTGATTGCTGATCGCGTTTCTAGTCCAATGGCGCGCAGAGCAGCTCCGCGGTATCGGCGATTGCCAATGCGTGGCGGTGGTTTCTAACGGATACTACAGAAGCTTGACCAAGCCAAATCTCCATATTTAAAGTGAGGATCAAAGACCTCGTTGTCACGGCACTGCTACCTCTATCACTCTTCTTCCATCTTCTCCTCACTACTTGTACGTCTCGTCTTGGTTGAGCTGAGGCTCAATACACATATATTACATTGGAAACGTCGTTTTGTCTTCCTTCTTTATTGGATTCCATAACCGCATCGGATTTGAACTCGTTTGGGACCGATGACCTGTCTTAAACAGAAATAAGACTAGGTTGCAATATGATTAAATCTTACTGCCACTAGATGTCCCCATTACTGCGTCCTGTGATAGATCGGGAAAAGAATTGCTCCAGACACTTATTTGTATTGTTCTAGAAATCACAAACATTGAAAGCGAGTCTCTCGATTTTAAAAAAATTCACATTTGCATGATCTCACCAAGACACGATGGGAAGGACAAATTGGGCGACGACACGAATCATGCACACTTGGATCTGGTGTTCTTGTAGCATGAGTGACAATGCTGAACACTATTGTCCACTGGCTGTAATGGAAGAGACTGATTCTGTCGACGAAATCCGAGTGAAAAGCCGGCTGCAATTATATGTGCTGCGATAAATGCTTGTTATGTCTGTGGCCAAACACTGCATGTTTTTCTACCAGCTGCAAGGCTAGTGTCCGTAGAAATTCCTTTCGCTCCTTTCTTGGATTGTCGTTTTTCATCATGATGAAGGCATTGTAAGCCGCTACGTCGAGAATATTGAAAAATACAATCAGTGGCCAGCGAACAGTCTTCCGCCGACATGTATATTCATCCACATTTTGGTCAAGCTGGTCGACCCCTCCTTTTCCTCTATTGTAATCCAGTATCAAACCGGGCTTATTGTTTTCGATCACTTCCTCACCACTATGAGACGAACTCAACAAAACAACATTTTTATTTCTCTTGGGGATATACGAAACGACGACGATCTTGTTATCGTGATCGTGTGCAAATATCACGGATTCGACGGGGTGTTGCTTCGATTTCATCTGGATGGGAATTTCTTTCCTTTGAGGTCTAATTGTACCCAGAAGGGTCAGTCCTTGTTGAAGCAATGACACAGCCAATCGATGAGAAGTGAAGTAATTGTCTGTTACAACGTCTCGACCTGTGTTGAAGTAGGGTTCACCCAATTCCATCACTATGTCCATGGCAAGATTTCGATGTGGAGGTGCATTGCGATCTCTTCCTGAATAAATCTTTGCGTTGAGAGCAAAACCACTTCCGGCTTCAGCCAGCCAGAACACTTTCAGGCCATATTTTGCCGGTTTAGAAGGTCCTGGAATCTGGCCTCTGTACCCAACAAGTTGCTCGTCGATTGTCAGTGTTTCTTGAAGCTCGTAGTGACGACGAAGGTTGTTCAGAAACTGATCCCATATGCTGCGAACAGCAGCTAAGCGATCATGTTGCAGTCGATTGGAGCGATCACGATAATTATCAAATCTCAAGCAGCGTAGGAAGAAGCAAAACCTCAGTGATGACATGACTGCTCTAAATATTGGACGTCCCTCGGTTGGATTCCACATATCTTGAATATCGGTTATGTTGTCCCGGTCCACACCGGCTCGCAACAACAATCCAAAGCAAGCACATATCTCATCGTAGGTGAAGTTGCTCATGTAGCCGCGTAAATGTTCGGAAGAGCGTCGGATGTCGGTTGCTTTTCTGTTTGTATGACGTAATATTTCTCTTATCATTGATTCATTGACAAATAATAAGAAAGCCTCAGCTTCGTCGCGAGGATGAGCAAGACTTCTTGAACTGTGAACAATGTTTCGTTGACGAGGGCGAGAAGGAAATGGTTGACTTTGAAAGTTGGTATTCAAAGAGTTTGAAAAATCAACTGAGTCGATCGATTGTTCTGATTCCTCATTGTCACTGTTATCAGAGTCAGAGTAATTAGACACAATTTCGATGTCGCCGTTGTCATCTTCTTCACCAGCTGCGGATTCTTCCTCATTTTCCGTGTTACCAGCTTCTACATAATATTCGTCATCGTCCAACAATTCGATGTCATCCTGGTCATTGGAGTTGCCCATATTGAACAGAGCTTGCAGCGCAGCCTCAGCCGTAATCCTTTTTGATCGACGCATGATTGCCGAAAAGACACTGACGTAGCCGCGGATGCTTGAAATGGGAGCTCTTGAAAATCAATGCAGAAGGCTTCATTCATGATCGCGTCATTAGATCTGCTGTGCCAATTAGATTCTAGGATTGTACACACAGCTTCAAGCGATATGATTCGACAAGTTTCAGACGGGGAAACTCAATAGAATCACGCTGTTGTGTGTGTAGTACTTCGTCTAGCTGCTGTGAGGGACGGCCAGGCTGATTATTGTATATAGGCCCTACATTTTTCTTTGATCTAAGTACACAACTTTTCGAGAAACAAGAGAGCTGTTCTTGTTATCATTTTAGAATCTAACAGAAAATGAATGAGATAGAAAGCAAATTTGATTGCATTTCCAACGTTCTTTCATCCACATAACTTGAGATATGGCCTATGCAGACCATATACATGTACCTCCAAGTACAAATCTGACTGTTAGATATAAATGGATACGTCCAATTCAAAGTAAAATTTCCATAATGAAATCAGATTGCGCATAATTATGATCATAGATAGTGACAAAATGACTCAGATGGCTAGCTACAATATGTAGCTACTTACACGGTTGAAGATAAATTCATTTGAATTTCAAATAAATCGATAGATCGGCCGAAATGAATTGTATGAATTTGATGCTTATACTTAAACATTCATCGACACCAAAGAGTTGTGCAATTGTGAAACCCCTTAAATTACAGGAATGACTTTAATTACGAAAAGCTACAAAATGTAGCTAATACATGGATAAGGGTTAACCGGCCACTTCCAGTGCTTGCTGCCGGCTCAGCCATGGTAACAGCCGCATGACTCCAATTGTGCTGGTTCATCCGGGGTTAGCTATTGCTATTAATTCGACATTGATTACTATTGCATGTTCATTCGATTTCGGTGGCAGTAAATTTTGGCAGTGGCTATTACACCGTCTATATCTCCAATACGGATTGACTAGAAATTGTCTATGGTGCATGAAACAAAAAAATGGAGACTTTGCTGTATTCAATGTTTTGGAGACACTATGGCAGGAATAAACGATTGCATCGATTACCAAAGAAATCACTCAAAGTTTTGTAATACAAAGCAAGACAAATCAACGAGTCAAGACCCATTCTGACATGTTTCGCGATATACTTCGTGACTAGGAGTCTCTTACTGAGAAACTTTGACAGTAGCCAGAGATATTGAAGAATATTATACGCCTCAGCCAGAATAATAGACAGAAAACTTCATCATTCGGAGAAATCATTTATAAAACTACACTAATGTTAATTATGTACCAGTACATTTCATCATGCAAATACATTTGTCATGTGAAATTCTTGCATCATCGAATTGATATTTGAAGTATTCATCATGTTCACCCATAAATATAATGAAACAAATGATCAAAAATATCTTCAACTAACAACTAGGCGCATTATTTCCTTCATTGGTATTTATTACACGTGACTTAATGCTTGTGGACGAATGGATAGACGCGTATTACTTAAGAAACCATTTTCAAGAATTCAAATTAACAGCTCACGCAACTTTATTGATGTATTTAAACGCAGTAATTGAATTATGCTATGAGATGATAGAATAAATAACTTCTGAGAAGATGGAAAAATTAGCCAATAGCAGAGTGCGATGATGCTTTCAATGGCAGGTATAAAATCTGGAAAAATCATTTTGAAGATCTATTAATCCAATGTAATTCAATCGGCTGTTGATTTCCAGAATGCCGACTAAGAAATCAATGAATTTGCAGAAAGGTATACTCGATTACCCAGAACAGACATCGAACATTAAGCATTAAGGTCTAGTTGTTGATGTTCGATGTCTATAACCCAGAACTTGTACTGATCAAAGACGGAATTTTCCTGAACTTTGATTTTAACTTTAGAGAGCAGCAAATTTGTCATCAGCGGAGATATCGGAGAACTGCTACACATTAGAAGAGGAACAAGCATCCATAGATGCACTTGTATCCATCATAGATGTCCTTATGTCACTCTGTGGTCACAGGGTTAACCGTCCTTACATATAGTTCACTGACTTTGAGAGTGCATTCTGATGAAGAATTTCGACACCTGGCGTCATGTTATAAGTCATAACCAACAGATCCAAGTGTTAGACAGACAACTTGCGGCCAATATTGCACAGGCGGATGATTTTGTGGATGATAATCAATTGGAACCATCCTGTGATCAGACTGGTGATCTAAGAGCATGATATGTGGATAGGTCACTTGGATTGCAATTTATTCATATCATAGCACGATGTCTATATGATTAGCCAGTGTGCAGAGTTACAAAAGTGTGTAACTCAACTATACATATCATAGAGTATGCTGCATGATATCATCAACGTAACTTAAGAACACATTATGAAAATATTAAGCATAAATATGCGATAGGAAGCCACCATGGTGTGGAAAGTAGCTGTTTTGCTGTTATCATCTTGATCATGAATTCAATGATGTGTGAGCTTATGCCAGCTATGCTACTGGATGTGAAGTTTGAAGCAATGATCGATACGCTTATTCATCGATAGATTTATAATATATATTTGCGTTGGAATTGCAACTAATTGTGCCTCGATGATAGATCTTCTCATAATATCCAATGACAATGCAGTACGCAGGACAATTAATGGCATTTTATTTGTACACTTGAGCTAGTGCGCCATCTCATGACGTGCGGCACGCGCAGCATATCGGATCGAAGAGACCAAGTAGCATGATTATGTTCTAATATTTCTTTCTTCTGCTTTGAATTTGTAAGTAAAAACGCGAATTCCAAATAGCAAAGACGCACTTTATTTGCAGACGTGGATATTTATACCTGTATAACAATGGCATAAAACAACTCACGAAACATGCACAATAATGAAATGTTATTATCATGAAACGTCACCAGAACACTTGATAATAGGATGTCAGGCATGCGGTCGAGAGTCGGATTGCTATGTCCTAAGACAGTGAACAATAGAGAATTAGAAATACAACACGCTCACACGCTCCTAGTTTCTTAAGAAACTAATATACAAAAGTATATATTATATACGAAACAATATAAGGTCTGCTATCTGTAATCAACGACATGGTCACCTTGAAAAATAGGTCTTTTAGTCACGCGACTACTCCTTCGGGGTACCGCCTCAGAATCAATTTCGACATCGCTATCATTCGTCAAAGAGCAGTATTTCGTTTCTAAGTCGACTTCGGTAGATTCCCTGCAATAAGGTACCAGTCTTAAATGCGATACATGACGAGAGACATTTATATCATCTAACTCAACTGAAACACTCGAAATGATTTTTGTCACGACGTGTGGACCGCTCCAAACGTCATCACATCGGGAGGAAGGAGGCTTAAGAAAAACTTTATCGCCAACAAGAAAAGGATTACGGTCTTTATCAAAGTAATTATCGTTTACCTCGTAATTCAATTTGGGTCGTTCTATCTCAATGCGATCAGCTGTAACATCCGGCTTTCTAGACTTCGCACAGAAAACTAATTCGTAAGGTGTTGAATCGTTTTTACCTTTTGTATTATTAACCCAGAAAACGGCCTCTGCGAGGGATTTTCCTGTACGCTTTACGGTTCTCTTAACGGTACGATGAACCCGCTCAACCACCGAGTTTCCCTGGGGCCTATAAGCGGAAGTCAAGACCTGTTGAACTTTCCACTTATCTAACAGCTCATTAAACTCGCGGCTACGGAAAACTGTCCCGTTATCACTCATTATGTACGCTGGGGGACCAAATTCTGCGAAGATCTGTTCAATGTTGAAAGCTATCTCAGTGGAGGATTCATTTCTTAAGCTACGCCAGATTGTAAATCTGGAAGCAGTATCGATAACGGATAAATAAGGTCTACCGTCTACATGAGTTACATCAGTGCCTAAAACTTCCCAAACATTATTCGCGGATATCGATCCTTTGTCCCAACTAAAGCGATTCGAAGGGTCTATGCGGGTACAAGTTGCACAATCGCCAATGACGGCCTTAATATCAGATTTTGAAACGGATTTATTTTTATACCGCTCTTTACATAATTCATATGTTCGATTCGTGCCAAAATGGTTGATTTCATGAACAAACTTGATGTCAGCGTAATCAACGCTATCTAGTTTCTCCCTGACCCATGAATTAGGCACTCTAGTCAATGAATCTGCTTTGTTTAAACTTGACTCAATCCAAACGACCTGTACTGCCAACTGTTCCTCACGGATAATGTCTGAAATAATATTAAGTCTACGCTTAATCAAAACTTCTGCGAGTGCACGAGTCTTAACATTTCTTGTCTTATGAATAACAGATTGCAACCATCTATAAACTGAGATGGAGTCAGTTTTGATCGTAATGTCCCTCTTACCCCATTTTAAGGCAAGATTCAGGCCTTTGATAGCTGCGTCTAATTCAGACCGTTTTATATGCGTAGCATCATCCTTCGGGCGCAGCCAAGCCGCATCCTCGACCACCTGACCTTCAACCTCTAAATAAACCCCGTAGGCTAGAGAACTGGAGTCAGTCCAGACCGTGATTGGAGCTTTAGGATCAACCTCCCACATGCCTCCGACAGGGTCAGACACTTTCAGTCGAACATCTATTTCTCGAATCAAACTCATTATTTTTTCCGAAACTGGGTCATCCCACCTAGTATGATCTTCGGCAGTGCACCGCTGTACAAACGCGCAGGCGACTCGAAGCCATCCCGCCACGGGGGTAATGTCCTAAACATTCTCCTATGTACTTATGTGCTTCACGCCGCGTAAGAATGTTAGCTATTAAGGGCAGAGAGCCGTCTCTGCGCCATCTCAACCCTGAGTCCACACATAGTCCCAGTAATCTAACGTCTCCTTTACCAACTTTTTGTGACTCTTTTGTTATAAGGCCCCAATTATTCAGATGGGACCTGACCTTTTCGCATGAGACAACCGATTCAGAGACATATATATCGTCAATGTAACTAGAAGTACCTTCCTTGATTTTCTGGTCACCCTGCAATACTCGTGTAACTATAGCTGTCATTATTTTTGGGGCTGAGGCCAAGCCGAAACCAAGCCTCGTCAACAGAAAGTCACTTCCTTTCCACCTAACAGCTTGGTATGCCCATAAACTCGGATCAATTTCTACCTGTAGATAGGCACGCTTCAAATCAATAATAGAACACTTAGGCCCCAGTTGCCGCCACTGACGCAACGTGTCAGCACAAGTAGGAGTAGCTTCAGCAGTATGAGACTCAATGGATTCGTTTAAACTTCTATAGTCCAAGACAGGGCGAACTTTAACGGTATCGCCCTTCTGCTGACGCACAGCAATAATCGGTAAGTACCTTTTTATTTTCCCATGGAAACTTACGTCATGCCTTACTAATATGCCCTCATTAATCCAGTCATTTATTTCAGCATCACACGGTGATTTATCCTGATCATCGATAATATTATACGGTATCTTACAATCGGATCCTGGTTCTAAATTTTGTCTCCAATTCCACCTTACGCACCATCTACTTCCATTAAAAGTAGCAACAAAATCCTTATCATGAATATCATCACTATGCAATACCGAAACTACAGGCCCTTTACTATAGGGAAAATCTACTTTTAGCTCAGTACCTGGACGTACGCGTGGATGTAATATTAAACCCGTTCTCTCAAATACATTCGAACCCAAAATGATATCAATACCAGTAGGTAGATCAGTTTCTAAGACTACATATGCATTAATGGGTCCCAGCTCTTCATTATTATCAGTTATCACACTACTCAAAACAACATACGTATACGCACATACATTATGCCTACCAAAAGATTGAAGACTAATGTAGGACCTAGACCGACTCTCATTCCCAACCACATGCTCACCAATGACAGAAGTCACAGATCCAGTGTCGATCAGCGCGTTCATCCTTTGGCCATTGACATTCATTGGACGTGAGATTTGTGCACCGGTGATTTCCGTCGCCGCAGCCATGCTCGCACTTGCCTGTTGTTGACGGTGTGGGCAAAATCGCTGAATATGCCCTTTCTCGTTACAAAAGAAACAGGTGATAATACAGCTGGCCTTCTCATGGCCAAAGCGGCGACAGCCTTGACAGCGAACCATTTGCTTGGAGACTTTCATTTGGCTGTTTTGCGGACCCATCGTCGCAGCGACTGCGGTGGGTAAGGCATCTCGAGTTGCCAAAAGCGCCTTCGCCGTAGACAGAACATCTTGGAGCTTCATATCTTCGCCGTCTTGGATATACACCTTCTCCTTTACATCAGCTGGTAACGCATCGATCACAGCTAACGATACCAGCTCCTCATCAGGATCTTTGCCAGTGATAACCTTCAACAATGTCTTTGCATCATCTGCGATGATGTCGATCTGTTCGCCAGGCCACAAACGGAGGGATTTGAGTTTTAGCCAGGCACTTGCCTTGTTAAGTCCATAAACTCTCTTCAAAGCCTTCATCACAACTTTAAAGTCATTTTTATCTGTTGGCTCCAATTGATCCCAGGTCGCGAAAGCAGGACCATCCAAAAATAGAGGCATCATTCGAGCCATCTCAGCCTCTAAATCCTTTGGGGCGGTTACTATAGACACCGCTGTCTCGTATCGTCTGAACCATTGATCAATATTTTCATCACGCTCACCCTTGAATCTCTTCACGATATCGACCAACTTTAACGAGCCGCTCATGTTCAGCAAGACAAACAGCCGTGATAGCTTGTAAGTAAAAACGCGAATTCCAAATAGCAAAGACGCACTTTATTTGCAGACGTGGATATTTATACCTGTATAACAATGGCATAAAACAACTCACGAAACATGCACAATAATGAAATGTTATTATCATGAAACGTCACCAGAACACTTGATAATAGGATGTCAGGCATGCGGTCGAGAGTCGGATTGCTATGTCCTAAGACAGTGAACAATAAAGAATTAGAAATACAACACGCTCACAGAATTGTTTGGACTCTTGACACTCTTGAAGTGCATGCTGCAAAAGCGAAAAAGGCTTACGTTGGGAATAAAGACCGCCGTTAACCCCTTCACCGTCGTCTTCTACTTTAGTGGAATTATGGCTCCATCGCCGCATCGAATCTAGGAGCTGACCATTGCGCTTTCGCTCCTACCTCTGTCATATCTTCATAACAATTGTTCGGTCCGCAGCATACACACATATATATATAGGCCTATATAACATGGAGTCAGCAACATGGCGTCTCTAGTCAAATCGCTCTTCAATACTGCATCCTTCTTTCCCCTACAACGGCCGATATGTGCGTTCCCACTGTTTTATATAGATACAATAAAGGAGAGATGTATCGACCATACAGATGATGAGCGATCAACATAAGTGATTGGCCTAATTGTCGATATTTGAGCAATTGGCACGGGTCTACAGACATCTGAATGCAAAGGTGACCTGTTGAACGATACATCCTTGGGCGCATATGTTCACATTGGAAATCATGTTGTAATCCATCTAAAAATATTTGCATGCGCATCCGTCGATGCTTCACATTTTTGATGCACTCCTCTTCAAAGATGGGCTTGCCGCACAATCTCGGAATCAACTTTCATTCATGGTCTGAACAGTCATCCATCGAAATGTGAAATGCTATCAAATTGATCAGAATGCAATGCGCATGTTCCAGAAGATATATGAAGATGATATTTTTCACAAGAATGGAACATGCAGCATGGTAGGCAACGGTGGTCGAGTCTCATTTGTATGAGATTTCTCACACGATACACCATATAGCTTGGGCATTAGATCATAAACAAATACAAGTGTCATTTAACCAATTTCAAATTTTATAAAATTATTTTCATTATTCTTCAAGGATTTCTCATGCCAAATAGGCCTATATACGTAGCCATGTAATGTGCCTACAGCTATTCAGATGTCATATACAGTTCACATTTCTATTTTTACAAGACAATCGCCACCATATCATTTCACTATTAAGTGAGCAATGACTTATTGTACGGGACTATTTTTCAGATTTTATAATTTTCATTTGCGATTGAATTTTGACTCACCGGAAGTACTGCCTTGGGCTAGGAGAACAGATGCTCGAGCCGATAAACCAGTATCCCCAGATATGGCGGCGTCAGGGATATAAAACCCACCACGCATATTCTGGAACTATTGGTTCACAGCTTCCAAAAAACCATTATGCCAATAGCTGACCTGCAATGAAAAGAATTTACTTTGCCATTGAATTGACTTGTGAGTGATAATTGACATCGCAGAAATTCTAGTATTTTCGAGTTTAGTATAATATGGCAGTGAAATGCTATTAAGACTTCGTTCACATAATTCGCGTAGAGGACTTCTTCCAGAAGTATGCCTACTATCTACAAGTCGATTTTTCGCTATCGCTTCGAAAGAAGGTCAATACCTGTAGATGACATTAGGATACAATTTTTGATTTACTACATGCCTTATCTATACATGGATATTCAATCGCTTCAACAATTGAAATTCCCCAGAAAGAACAAGCGGATTGCTGTATATTTCATGATCATAAAGCAATAACACTACTTTCTGATATACATGCATACACTGACAAGTACGACCGTAAAACACAAAAGAGAACATGTTATGATAATAAAAATTATCAACAAAAAATACAATGTAATGAAATCCTTTTATTTTACAGAATTTTAGGTGTTTCATTGACTTGGAATACGCAATGAGCTTCAACAAAAACAAATCATAATGCTGACTTAATTTTGAATCGTGAAGAACATAAAGAAAGTGCTAATTCAATATGCGTTTCTTGATGACATCATATCATGTCACCTAAGCATGAATATATTTTGAATTGATAAAAATAATTCATGCATGACTTGAATAAAAGCATGCTTGGTATATTTACCAATGGATGGTGAAAATCTGTAAGACGTGAAAGAGAGCTCAACACATATCACAGAAATATAATAAATCCACACGGTCTCAGACAGAAATATTTGAAAATTACAGTGTACATTATGTTCAAAATGGAAATTTCACATGACCTTCTGAATGACTGCTTGCATATAGCATCAGCACAATCGTACTTATGAACGTGCAGGTACTTGCGCATAAAGTGAAAAGTTTCAAAACTCGAAGGAACGAGCAAATAAGTGTTAAGGTATCAATCATTTCATGCGGAATCAACTGGAAACTGTAATGCGCATCATGACCAAAATGCAAATTATACAAGGCGCTTCAAAGTTACTAGATACAACATTTACATTGACGGAGAAATATGTACACAACATTTACATTGACGGAGAAATATGTACACAACATTTACATGGACGGAGAAATATACAAAACATTTTTACGAACGCATGAATATTTACAATATATGTACAACCACAGATGAAAAAATACCAATAATCAATTAAATAACTCTCTGAGCTGTGACTTAGTTTATGTCAGAGACTTTGAGTTTCCTGAATGTGAAGTCTGATATGCGTTCCTTTCTATGATCCAATTCCAATCACTTATCTTCAAGACTAGCCTATGTACAGGTACATTGTAGTGCACACAAGACATCTTTATGATAAGATGATTACACTTTGAATTTGTGTGACCATGCTGTCTGACTGTGGTCCTATTGGTGCTGCATATCACATAGCGAGACTTTCCTACATGACAATCGTACACAGACGATTGACGCTTATTTTTCACACTATGTAGCATAGAACACCGATCTAATTACAGTCAGACACCACGGTCATACAAATTCAAACTGTAAATATTCGTCTCATCATAGAATCCAAGAAGTTTGTTGGTTTGAGCTATAACATGTAGGTGCCGAAGATTCAGGAAACTCAAAGTGCAGATTGAACCAGAAATGATTTAATAAAAATCAGGAAACAATCGCCTGAATTGAAATTTCAAAGATCCTAGAGATGGAAATTTAAATCTGCGACACAAACAAAGAAGATGTATATGTTCACAAATCGGATATTTGAATTTCGGTGCATTACAATCACAGCTCAACATATGTTGACAGATATTGCAGCGAGAGCATGTGATCAAGCAACATGGTGCAGTTCGCAGTATTTTTACAGTGTACGAGCTGTCACCATGAAGTACCTTAAACACTCGATTGGAGATCCTATCAACAGTTGTAATCCGGAGCAAAGTCAGAGAAAATCGATGCTTATTGCCGATGTTTATCATCCGCAGACTTCTAACTTTCAGAGTATGAAGGGCTATGCACAAATTGTCAAATTTTCTTACAGTTACTTTTTCGAGTTCTTTGATGGTTTCATCGAGCCGAGAATTGTGACTTTCCGGGAGGTGTTCATACTTAAGGTTTCTATGGAAGGCCTCGAGAAACATGTTTGTATTGACGGGACTGCCAACACGATGTTGAAACAGCCATTCACGTGGACGTGTAAAGTAATATCGATTAAAATAATGCGAGATGCAAGTGAGGTTTCGGTGACTCATACAGCTATGGAACTGCCTTACCAATTCCTCATATTCCACATCGTCAGCCGCATATTCTATTTGATGAACCATTTTGGTTATCTTCTTGAAAAGGGTATTCAGTATGCTTACATCAGAGCCGGCCCAAGTTTCCTTTAATAGATTCATGATCATCGTTTTCCAACGGCGATGGTAATGCCACTGACACAAAAGTTTTTGCCCTGGTGCGCCAAAAACACGAGAAAACTCGGTGTGATATGCACCGAAATCGTCCGTCATGAAGTGCTGTACATTCAAGCTGCCAATGATGCTTCGGATGCGTTCGAAGAATGCAGCCAGGACTGAAGAAGTTTCGCGATTTGTCAACAAGTACGCGACCGGCAAAGCTTGGTCATGAGGACCAATTACCATGACGGTGACCAGTTTCAACTGATACTTGGAAATATCATGCGTAGAGTCTATGCAGACAAGACGTTCGCCGAATGTCGTGAAGGCTCTTCGTTGGTTTGCGTCCATGATGCCGAGAAAAAAGTCGTCTTCGTCGAAGCCGCGCCGTTGTTCACCAAAGTCCTTGAATAACACAAATTTGGAATCAGGCTGTTGACGGACAATGCCACAGTACGTCGGAGGCTTATCTGGTCATTGGCATGGACTTTTTCAATGGATGGGCAATGATAACGACGTATGTCGCGTACCTGCTGAGCAGTCGTGCAGAATTCGTGAGAACCACGGGCATATCGTCTTCTTAACATCATGACTATTTGCGAAATGGTGTAGCCGGCATTGATCTTCCCGATTATGAACTGGCGTAGTTCCACGTTAATGCGCTGTCTCGACCGGGCTGTGAATGTGAATGCTTCATGTACCCCACAACCTTGACTTCAATCTCCTCCATCGCGATGTACATGAAGGACTCACAACCCTTTGTGGAGCACACCATCGTCTTGTTGGTAACATCTCCATTTCTTTTCAGACTGTATGTATTGAATGGGTTGACTTCATACATGTCTTTCTCCCAATCAATAAATTCCTCTTCATTGGTAAAAGTTCTTTGAAAAACAAAAGCACCTTCATGAAGTATCTCCGCATGTTTCAAGAGACTACGTCTTGTGGGAGCCATGTATCCACAATAGCACCGGAATCCGGAATCACTGCTAGATGGAGGGTGGCAGTGATTTCTTTGGTGCTTCCTCATACTACTGGCGGATAGTGTTGCACCGCAGGAAGAGCAAGTGACGACTTTTAGGGCAACTGTCTTGGGGACAAAGACTTTCCTGTCACTGGGCGTCAATTCCTCTTTCTCACATTGTTCCATTGTTATAGGCACTTTCGGTATAGTAGCTTGTTCGGAGTCGCTAGCAGACGGAAGGAAGTGAACTTGGTAAACAAATGTAATTCCAAACCGACGAGCAAGGTCTCTAACATCCACCACTGTAATGGGTTTTACGATCGTATCATTGGCTGAGAACCAAAGTCGGTTACACCTTAACAATGTAAAATAATGCGACCCGGTGGTTTCCTTTTTAAGGCATATAATGCCTGCCAAAGCACATTCCTAGACACCATTCTGAAAAGTAGACCGGGTTTTGATAAAAAAGAAGAATGCAGTGCGACAATGAATTTCTTGCACGAGTCAACGATTCAAAAAATTAAAGTTCACGAAATTTATCGTTAATACGAAAAGGCGCATGGAAAGAATCGCAAATATTCGATACTTCTTTGAATACTTCTCACTCACTCCACTGAGTAAATGTCATTGTATATCGTCAGTCGAGTCATATTTAATAATCTTCAAAAAATAATGTTACCAAAAATTAGGGCTGCGCGCGGTGTCCTTTCTATCAAATTGAAGTATAATTCATCCAACCAGGAGAGCATTACTCAAATCTAATTATCAATTCAATTCACAATAAATTTCTATATCATGATTATGAAACCTTTTGAAAATCACGGTTGTGTCATAAAATGAACGATGAATTTCCTGTATTGAGAGAAAATATGAAAAGTGTGACAAGATTGGCAATTCAAGTACATGATAAATTATTTTGGGGCACGGAATTACTTCCCGCGACTGGGGACTGTAATAAAACAGTACTAAATAAATTTCCTGAAGCAAATTACTTTGACAGCGTTTGAAGGATGTATACTTGGAAAATTACTTTATACTTGGACATTTACTTTGTGTGAATGGAAAAATATCACTAAAAACTTCTGGTGATCAAGTAGAGATGCCCTCTTTTATCTACCCATAATCATCAAATTCCAGGACGCTAGGTAAAAATTCAAAATTCCAGGAGTTTCCAGAGCCCTGGAAAACCGTATACGAAATTCCGAGAGTTTCCAGGAGCGCGGAAACCCTCCGAACGAATGCAACAAAACTTCAACTGGTTTTAACTAGCATTACCAGTAAGACAACCAATAGAAAATGCTACCGAAAAAATATCCTACACTGCAGTCGTTGATTATCACCTTGTCCGTTTTGTGGAATTCGATGAACAGCAGCAGGTTAGGGGTCGAAACACAACTAGACGAGTACCTGCTGATGACTGACGGACTGCAGTATTATGTTTTATATCCCTTAATCGGTAACTGAAGTAGTGGTCGATGTATTGTAATTCAAATGAAGAAATGTGGAATTACATGAAGTACTATAGACGGATGAAGAAACTGGCGATAACAAATTCAAGTGAAGAAATAGTATTTTCCATGTAAAGTCTTAGGTATAGTGTGTATAGTTTCATTGCTTTCGGTGTAGTAGAGTGTCATTGTAGTTCTATTGTTTACCTCCATTATCCACTTTGTGTAGTGTCAGATATAGTTCACTTGTAATCAGTGTAGTAGCATCGTTGTATTTCCATATTTTACCTCCACTTTCTACCTCCATATATAGCCAGACTCTGTCGGAGCATTGAGCTCTTTCAGTACGACATCCTTCCATCATTGTGTTTTACTTTCATTGTATCCCATTCCTCGAGAGAGCGGCTTTAGCGTAGAAAAAGCATAAATCTTAATACATAATGGAAAATTACTTTCAAATAAATCCAATTTTGATGGTTTCACCTAAATTTGTCTAATCGTGTACGAGGCTTATGTAAGCAACTAAACCGAAAGCTGATTTAACTCAAAAAATTAATGAAATGAATCACTTCGGATAGCAGGGAGCATGCAGTAAAAGCAAACCAGTAGACTACGAAACACTTTTTTTGTTTCACCAAAAAACGAAAGTCACTCGATAAAAACGTAAAATCAGGCATATTTTCGAAAAAGCGAACAAAGCAAATGTCTGGGTGGTCTGCCTTAGATAGCGCACAAACATACACAAAATCATCATGCTGAAACGTCATGCATTTCCAAACAAGAACTTATAACTTCAACTCATTATATACCTCGGCATTTCGTAATTTCAAATTGAAAGGGAATTCAATCTGGGTGTCATCAACTCGCCTGTGGAAACATAACAACATGCAGACTCAATTAAAATTTTAAGCGTGGATAAAATTAATCGAGAAAACAGATGGAGTCATCACAGTTATTATAAAATAAAATTTTACAATGGCAACATTGTCAATAAGAAAAAGAAGTGAGACTAGGACTATGCAAGGAAAGACACGTGCACGCCACGAAACACGACTGCGCTCGAGACACTGCAACTAATTTACTTTGCTAGTAATATCGTAACCCATAATAGCTACCAACTCACCTGTGAACCTGGAATAGCAGAAAATTGCTAGCGGCAATCAGGCTTTTCTTCTCAATTGCCAAATTCATGCATTCGTCACACGTGCTCTCGACTCGTTTGAACTCTTCGACGATATGATACTTGAGGGAGGTTGCAGATGATGGGTGTATGAAAAATTGTATGCAAGTTGCATATTCGACATCTTCTCTCTCATGGGACTGTTGTGAAGAACAAGAAAGTGTAACTTTGCAAACATTTTCTACCAAATCCGTTGAATGTGTATCTTCTATTAGAAACGAAAGTAGTTCAGTAGCGTCTGCATCTGCGTATTTACGTAAACGATGATTCCACAAGTCATACAATTTCGCGATTCCATCAGAAGGATCAGCTTCGTTTCTAATGATACCTCGAAGAATACAAATAAGGCACTCCTGACAGTCTGAAAGCAGATATCTTAATTGGACGAATTGTATTACACAATGAAGCCGCATGCATGATGGAGGTACAGAATCTTTGGAAAATAGTTTCAGTTGAATGTATTACATTTTATTAATGGGTGAAAAAAGAAGAATGATCGAAACATCAATCCATCGAAGAAATCGTACTGTTCGAATTTCCTGGGTGCAATGACTCATCAAAATTCAATATTGTTACAGCTAATAATTGACCAATTTACATAGTCAACAGCCTTTGCAATAGCTAAAATAGTTCTGCTTCCTTTATTTTTGTCAAATAAATCGACTTACTGGACACACATTTAGAAGTATTTCTGTTCCAATATTGGTCATCCGAGTCCACTATTCGGCGAAACATGTTCAAGGCGCAGTTGAGAGCGCAATTTCTCCAAATGTTAGGTAGAGCTAGCGGCCTCGCCTGTAAGATCATGAATGAAATTGCAGGCTTGAATAAACACAGATTGTATCAGAAAATATATTCAAATTGTACTTCATTTGCATTTCCAAAAATGATATATTGCCTGCAATATATATGATATCAATTGATAGGTAGCCGGCATTGATAGGCATCAATTGTTGTCTCATTGAAAAAAATAGACTGCATTACTGGGTGAGTTTCAATGATTTAGTTCGAAAAATTTTAACCGTCCCGGGAGCTGAATTGTCGCACCTTGTGCATAGCCTCCTGGTTGCATGCCTTAAGGATTATCTTGTGTGCATCAAGCCCGACTCAGATTTCAATCTAAGAGAATGCATGTCGACTATAATAAAAATTGCATAAATAAAATGCATCGAATCATTAAACACTTTCCCACGGATGTTTTTACAACAGCAGTTGACAGTGACCACATTACTTTCTTAAGAGCGACAGTGCTACTACATTGGCTTACCTTTTTCAGTTCAATATCATTCAATTACGCATAACTTTATAAGGGTTTGATGGTGAGTGTGGCAAAGTAAATAAACATTTGATTTGATCCAAAAAGTGACAAGGATGGAGATTGTAAAGGTAAATTCACGCAAATTCAAAGCTCTAGGCGGATGCAGATTTATGCAAAAATTTCCATGTGTTGTTTTTCTTCAAGTTCAAGTTGCCATGGGGATTACAATTCGAGTCAGCTAGTCGTCCACTCATCACCGAGCTAACGAATGGCACACAGTTTGTCAAATGACATTCTCTGAATAAGGAAGGACTCACAGCATAATCGATCATCAAAATCCCGTTTTCCTATTACACCCTATATGAAAAGTGATGATGCTGTGATATCTTAGCATACTGGAATGTCTGGTAGTTAACAGAGAACATCATGAACTACAACTTTTAAGAAAAATTACATGATAAATATTCCAAGTAAATAAAATAAAAAAAATTTCAATAAAATACAAATATGATAGAAGCAATGATGTCCAAGAATGAATATCTGCGAGGATTCTAGACAATATCTCATCGGACTTGTTAGCATCTTTATGTGTGTTTGATGTATAACTTCTTGTACGTGAAATGACGACACGTAGCTCTAGTTGCAACCTTGCCTTTCAGCTTTGTTCATTCACAATAAATTTGTCAATCGAAAAAGCGCGTGCTTATTTATGAACAAAGCACGATGCCAATCTACGACTGTCCGTTCCCGCTCTGTGGATACCAAACTTCTGACGTATCCGACACATTGGCAGCTACACTACTGCAAATACACGCCTCTGGAAGACACGTCAGCTCGCCCACATCCAGCGCTACAGCAAAGATGGATCGGGTACGCCGTCCAACTGTCTCATCGGCCGGTTCAAGCGAAGACTGGTCATACTTCCTCACCCGCTGGCAGGACTATAAGGATGCCACCAAGCTCATTGGGAAGGATGTCATCATACAACTATTAGAATGTTGTGAAGAAGACCTTCGAAAAGATCTCACACGTTCTGTGGGCGGCAGCCTAATTAATCTATCCGAAACAAATGTGTTAGCGGCGATGAAGACTCTGGCCGTCAGAGAGGAAAACACTATGGTTGCCCGAGTTGCCCTCTACGAAATGCGACAGGATCGCGATGAAACAATTCGATCATTCGGCGCCCGCATCCGCGGACAAGCTGGTGTATGCAAGTACGCAATGGAATGCACTAGCTGTAAATCGAGCGTAAACTACACAAACCAAATTCTTCGCGACGTCCTTATCCGTGTGTGGCTGATTCGGAGATTCAACTGGAACTGCTTGGCCACACAAACCAAAACATGTCCCTAGAAGCAATGTTTCAGTTCATCGAAGCGAAAGAAGCTGGAAAACGTTCCGCAAACAAGCTTCTTGAGACGCAGGGAGCAACAGCAGCCATGGCCCGCAGTCAATATCGCCGTCAACAAACAAAAGATCTTCGTGAAGCCAAAATCAACGGTGCAGATATCTGCTCTTACTGTGGTCGTCGAGGACATGGACAGAAAGCTCCACCTGCCTACAGAAAAGCTCACTGCCCTGCTTATAATCAGCAGTGTGACTCATGCAGTCGTCTCCATCACGTCAGTAAGATGTGTCGCAGCAAAGACAGGACAAAACCCCCTGTCCCCGAGGAAGCTGCGATCTTCGACACTCTCTGTGCCTCAACCCAGGACACATCTAACTGCAGCATCGCTTTAGACCATCATCTCTACTGTGAGCTCAATGATCGCTGGAAGCGAGGGCCTTCGAAAGAACAACCAGTTGTCGAAATCAACGCGTCAACCCACACTGAAGACTACCATGCCCTTGGATTACAACTCTCCGTACCACCAGCATCTATCCGACTTAATGCTATCGCTGATACTGGTTGCCAAAGCTGCCTCATCGGAACCAACCTTACTCGACGACTCGGAATGTCGAACTCTCAACTAGTTCCGGTCAGGATGCGAATGCGAGCGGTTAATGAACACAGTATTGGCATCCTTGGTGCTGTCATTCTCCGACTTTCTGGCAAATCCTCGAGCGGGCAAACATACGAAACTCGCGTAATAACCTATGTGACTGACGACTCAGACAAACTGTTTATCAGTCGAGAAGCCTGCACCAAACTCGGCCTAATATCGGACACTTTTCCGACAATCGGAGAAGCTGTCTCTAGCCAGCCAGCGTCCCCTGCAGCCACTGCAGCAGTACGTCGGAACCTCAGCCATCACAGCTCAATGCCAATGCCCACGCCGCAACCCTCCGCCTGAGAAACCGACGACCCTACCTTTCCCAGCAACTGCAGAGAACCGCGAACGTCTTCAAACATGGCTGCTACAACACTACAAGTCAAGCACGTTCAACGTTTGCGATCGCCAACCGCTTCCAATGATGGAGGGACCACCTTTACGAATCATGATCGATCCAAATGCGGAACCTGTCGCGTTTCACACACCTATTCCGGTCCCCCTTCATTGGCAAGATGACGTCAAAGCTGTCTACTCCAGGACACACGTCTTGGTGTTATAGAACCAGTGCCGGTCGGTGAACCTGTCAACTGGTGTCATCGCATGGTTATATGTGCAAAGAAAACGGTCAACCACGACGCACCGTAGATTTCCAACCTCTTAATTCATTTGCCACTCGCGAAACTCATCATACACAATCGCCGCATCATCAGGCCCGCTCTGTGCCTCCAAACAATGTGAAAACGGTGTTTGACTGCTGGAATGGTTATCACAGTGTCCCACTTCATGAAAAACGACCGTCACCTTACGACTTTCATCACACCATGGGGACGATTTCGCTATCGTGTCGCACCTCAAGGATACATCGCATCCGGTGATGGCTACTCGAGAAGATTCGACGAAATTGTCACTGACATCCCAAATAAAACGAAGTGCATCGACGACACACTTTTATGGTCGGATAGCATTGAAGAAAGCTTTTTTCAAGCTGTTGAGTGGCTAGACACTTGCGGACGCACGGAATAACACTCAATCCCGACAAATTCGTCTTCGCGTCTCATACCGTCACATTTGCCGGATTCGAAATCTCCACAGACAGTGTTCGTCCTTGTCGCCGATTCCTTGACGCCATTCAAAATTTCCCAAAACCGAAAAATGTTTCGGACATCCGCTCCTGGTTCGGCCTTATCAACCAAGTCGCCTACGCTTTCGCATCCACTGAACGTATGCTTCCTTTCCGCCATCTGCTAAAACCCAACACACCCTTCCAATGGAGCGATGAACTGAATCTGCTGTTCGAGGAGTCAAAGGCCATTATCCTGCGTGAAATTGAAGAAGGTGTACGTATCTTCGACAAAAGCAAACCTACTTGCTTAGCCACCGATTGGTCGAAATCAGGCATCGGCTTCTGGCTCCTTCAAAAGCACTGCTCCTGTGACCGTACCACGCCCTTCTGTTGCCCAGTTGGTTGGAAGACGACTCTAGTGGGCAGTCGATTCACTCACAGCGCTGAATCCCGATATGCCCCGATCGAAGGCGAGGCACTCGCTGTTGCAGATGCCCTCGAGAAAACGCGTTTTTTCGTCCTTGGTTGCCACCACCTCACTATCGCCGTTGACCACAAGCCACTCCTCAAAGTTTTTGGCGACCGCTCTCTAGACGATATCCCTAACAACCGACTTAGGAACCTGAAGGAAAAGACCCTTCGCTACAGATTTACAATGGTCCACATACCTGGTGTGAAGCACAAAGCCGCTGACACCCTCTCTCGCTTCCCATCTGGCCCCACTGAACCGGAACTCATGCCGCTACCAGACGACGTGGCATACAGCAACGAATCGCACCTCTTTCCATTCACGTCCCTCATTCGGTCTGAAGAACATTCACCGTCAATCTCCGACGACGATCTCGTCTTCGCCGCCGCATCAGCCCCTTGACTCGTTGCAACCTAACGCTATCACTTGGAATAAGGTCCGACTAGCAACCACCAGCGACCCAGACATGCAACAACTTCTACGCTTGATTGAAGACGGTTTCCCCCGAACCGTACAATGCTTTACCGCCAGCTGTACGTGAATTCCACCGTTTCAAGCATCACCTTTCCTCTGTCGACGGTGTCATCCTCTATAAGGATCGCATAGTGATACCAAAATCGCTCCAACAAAATGTCCTCTCAACGCTTCACTCTGCTCACCAAGGAGTCACTTCTATGTTAGCCCGCGCAGACTCCACAGTGTTCTGGCCTGGCATCACAACAGACGTCAGCGCACAACGGAACCACTGCAGCGACTGCAATCGCAACGCTCCTTCTCAGCCTAGCGCCCACCTACTGAATTGATGTTGCCGTCGTACCCCTTCCAATGTATATGCGCAGACTACTTCAAATATAAGGGACACAACTACCTCGTTATAGTCGACCGATATTCCAACTGGCTCATCATTGACGTGCACACAACGGTACCAAGGCCTTATAACCAGTCTACGCAGAATTTTTGTCACATAATGGTATCCCTGATGAAAAGTGCATCAGAAACGGCGGGTCCCTGAATTTCACTTCGTCATCCGCATCACGTTTCCGTCAAAAATTGGGGTGTACACCATCGTCTGTCATCTGTCGCGCACCCCACAACTCCAACAACAACGAGCGGAAATTGGTGTCAAAACGGCGAAGCGCCTCATCTGCTTCCAACACGGGCCCTAATGTCGAACTAGACACGATACAATTCAGAGAGCCGTTCCTACAGTATCGCAACACTCCGGTCCCGACCTAAATTATCCCCAGCGATGTGCCTATTGGTCGACCATTAAAGACTTCATCCCCATCCGCCAGGGACGAATCAACCTCACCCAACTTGGATTGATATCCTCAATGCTCGCGAAGAAGCAATACGAACCCGATCACCAAAAAGCGCTGGAAACGTCCCTAAGCGAACAAACAAAACGTCTGCCACCCTTAAGCTGTCTGAGATCACTACTCCTTCAGAACCAGACTGGCCCACATCCGACCAAACATTTGGGACCGCACTGGAAGATAAATGAGTGAGGCAGTTGACCAATACGTAGTCCGGGTGAAATGCTCTGACCATAACGCTCGACGCAATCCGCAAATTCTTAAGGAAGGTATTTACCAGCTCATCCTCCGACACCGACACGCCGTATTACCGAAGAATTGAAGTTCCTTCCAACATTGAACTTACGAGACCCCGAACTCAGAATCCTCAAGCCAGCAAATCTACGATACCGCCATCTAAAACATCACAGCTCCGCCAACACCAGACCACTCAATCTCCGAAGAAGCCAACGATCTTCCCCTGCACCCGCGAGCCCTAACGAGAAACCTCAATGATAGGAACAAACTGGATCGTCAACAAACCGTGAACAATTCCGCACACTCCACCTCCTGCTAGGTCCCCGCCACTGCTCCCGCCCGAAACCTCCACTTGCCCACCGTCGTCTGATGGACAACAACCCCCCTGGCCGAAAGTGGAAGTGCTTCACATTTCAATCAAACAGTCTTAAACGAACGCCATCGTATTCTCCAACCGCCCTTTAGACTGGGAGGAGTAGACAAAATCTCATCGGCCTTGTGCATCTTATGTGTGTTTGATGTATAACTTCGTGTAACGTGAAATGACGACACGTAGATACTATTGCAACTTGCTTTCGAGCTTGTTCATTCACAATAAATTTGTCATCGAAAAAGCGCGTGCTTATTTAGATTCCAGCACACACTGAAACCATGTAGCAGAAAAGTTCTTATTGAACAAAAACCATATGGTTTATGGTTTTTAGTTGACCTTAGTAAAGTCCAGTTATTTCGGCACATCTCCTCTCCTAATCACCCCATTTTGCCAATTTAGTGTGTGATTGACCATGGACATGCATTTTGCTATAGGCCCCTATTCATAATCATTATTTCAGGAAAGTGCAATAGACCTCGACACACTGATAATGTTTCAAGCATGCTACACTGAGAATCCACATTTTGCAACAATCACATAATAAATGGCGGTATCATTTTAAAAAGAACATTTTTTAGAGGTCTGTGATGCAATTGATAATTCCAAAGTTTTGTTATAAATTTGAAATCTATAGAACAACAAATGCCATGTAATTAGTACTTGTGCATTACACCACAAACGATTGAATCGTTCTACAAACATTTCAAAGTAGTAACCTGGTGTAATGTACATACTCTGACTTCTGATGTCCAGTCATCCAATCCCACGTGAGACAATCTGTAATAAAAAACTGAAAGCTGCTAAATAACCTCTTTCGTGATACTCTAACCGAATGTTAATAGCTTCAAGATTCAAACCATTCTTATTAACAACATGCAGGTTCGTTTTCTAGATGTACATGTACAAATGTAAATCCAATTAACGGCATCTCTTACTAAGCATCCTAAAAGAACTGGTGCATAAGAGGTAGCAAAACCACACCTCGGAAGTAAAAGTAAAGTGTCTTTCAAAAGTACAATCGACCGTTTCGAAGGCGCTGGAACGCCGAAGGCCCGTCTGACCTGTTAAAACTTTTTTACTTAACATTATAAGAAATCATCGACCTAAAACTTGGGGAGTTTTCTCTACACCCACTCTTGTTAATCAAATGTTCTCCGACGACTGTCAACTATATAATTAAAACACTGCCTTTAAGAACACTTACATTGAAATTGGTTTAACCTGGTACGTCACCAATGTTGTCACAGTTAATTATACTTACAGATGATAGTAAATTGAAAAGTAGATCCTAAAATTAAAAACTTAATTTATGAGCTAAATAATCTGGACACTCGGATCCAATCCGCAAGATAACGGACGTCTCACACAAAATCGGGACTAGTGCTGGTGGTACAATTAAACGATAAAGCGTGTCACAAAACCTGGATAAAATTGTTTTCCACTTAGTGTTTTGTCAACTATCGGACAACACTAACATCATACATGTAGCATATGTACGAATACATCAACATATGTAGTGTGGAACAAAGTGTTTCTAGTTAATGCATTTCTGTTGATGCGACTGAACTTCAATGACCGCTTAAAACACCTCCGAAACCATTCAGTCGCAAATTTGAATAGCCGCGTAATTTTGTGATATTTCAGAATTATGAAGTAAAATAGTTAGCTACCTATCACATGAAAAAAAATACTTCATTTTATTTGAAATCCAAGCGAAACTGATAAGAGGGAGTTAAACGTTTTGTTTTTTTTTCGATTTATTTTTAAAATGGGCAATACGCCCCATTCCGATGTCAATTAATGCTTGAGAAATACAAGTCCGCCGTTTTTTTTGAATTCGCGCCAAAATTTCGGGTTGCGAGCTGTCTTTAAATGGCGACCTGAAATCAGCTGATGACCCTCCTAGCCTAATACAGTAAAACAAGCTGATTTCTTGGATAAGGTGATTTTGCATCCATCCAATTTTTAGTTACAGTACTTGGACATGAATGAATTATTTGATACTTGCAATTGAAAGGAAGTGTAAGGAAATGTATTCTGCACAGAAAATAAGAAAGCATTGACATGAGTTTTCGACATTGATTATCATTACAATCCATAGGAAAAACTTTTGATTGACTTTGATAGAGAGAAGAGTTGACTGGCAAGGGGCATTCATGTGGAAAAGACCACCATGCATAGCAGAGTCAATGTCATTTCTTGCCACAACATCGAATATTCATCATTAATCATTAATCATTGAAGTACCATAGTGTTTGCTGTGTACGATGTCTATGGTTCTTTGCCTTGTCTGGGGCAGTGAGGTAACCAGTATTTCTTTTCATTTGGCTTTACATTTGACTGTGTATTGTGAAACTGACTGAAAGGATAGTTACACTTGGACACAGAATAGTAATTGACAGCAGTGGTTCGAGCACCAGCAACAATCGCTAATCAATCATCTAAAACTGGTGTTTGAATTTGCTGATGTTCCTTTCATTTGTTTCAGTCGGTCTGAATAATTTCTTGTGTCTTATTAGTGCTGTTTTGATGTCCACATCATGGTGATTAGCAACATAATACCGATGGTACTTTACATTGCAAGAAGTCTTCATGGCAAAATTTAAATGTTTATTCATCAATCGAGGAATTGCAATTAGCTTTGTCGTTAGGATGTTATAAACAATGAAGTAGTTCTTCCGCACCTGCTGTTACTTACTGTTCCTGACCGTTGTTCTTCTCTCAAGCAACCTTTGTACGTTGCAAACTACATTGCAATTAGGTTTAATTATTATTCAACACTTCATAGTATTATTATTCAAACACTGCCATAGTTTTATTTTCTGATTGAAGCTACTCCATTAACTAAAAATGTGCCGGTAGAAGTTAAACCGCATTTTATATGCTGCCGTCAGAATGGTAGTTTAAAGAACAACGAACAATCACACCACGATTACATAGGCTTCTTAAAGAAGCAAATCCATGGGATCCACAAATGAGATACAATTAACGTGTATTTTTGTGATCACTGGAAAATACGGTAGTAAAGGAAAAGGAATGTTAATGGTTTTTTTTATACTCAATGCCGCCAGACGAAGGAAGATTCTGATTTGAGGTTGTCTTGTGGACCCACTATTCTGGCTCTAGTATGGCTTAGTAGCATGTACGTATCGCAATGAAAACGAGACAAGTGGCGTCCGACCAAGTTGTGTCGGAATATTTATTGCGCAGTTTATATATGAGGCAGTACAGCTCATGAGTAAAAATCTACGATCAACGCACCCACTACAGGAAAGATAACACACAATAAGCAAAATAATGTCAGCGCATCATAGATATTCAATGCCTAACTGGTCCCATTGAAATCAAATGCCGGCATGGTAATTGACTGTTGGGGTCATCCAATCAGAAGCACGACTGAACCATGAATTGTTTCGGTTCTGAAACAATGCCGAATAACACGACATCCCCGTCACACTAGTCATTATAAGTCGGTAATGACGCCGATGCTTCCTTGATCTTTGTTTCTTGGACTCAAACGGACCGTGTGATTAGAAGGAAAAAACAAAACCCCCTTGGACCTCGTTACCATTGGGATTGTTTGGTCGGGATCATCTTCGGTGCTTGCTTTCTGGCGAAGGGAATCCGGAAGGCGAGAAAAGCTGATTGTCTGGGCTAAACCGCAAAAGATTGTCAGCTGCATCTAATACCCATGATGTGGTGGATCCGCGCTCAGAGTAGGAAAGCAAGCGTCCTCGCAGGGCTCCATCTCTCTCTTGTAACGGGACGGTTTGAGAGAAGAGAGTTCCTTGAGAGTGGAATTCGGATCTTTCTCCCATACACCACTTCCGCTGGTGTCCGTCCACGGTCGCTTGAAGCAGGCTCGGTGATGTAGACGAAGACGCGTTGAGTACTCCTTGAAAGGCAGTGGCTCACGCCATTCTTCTCCCGCTTTCATGCCGCCTTTCACCGTCTGGACTCCTCTCTCCGCACAACACACCATTCGATTCCGCATGATACTGAGTGCTCTCCAACTTGGTGATGCCATTCGTCCTGCAAATGGTTCCATCTCTTGAGATGTGAACTCTGGCGGCATTGTCCTTACGAGGATCCGCGGACACCAAAGCGGCAGAAGACCAGACGACATGGTATCAATGACGTTCGCAGGTAGTTTCTTGCTTGCGGGAAGTCTGCATTCGATCCAACCATATGCCGAATCCACCATACGAGTACATTGGCGATGGGCGGGCAATATGACACCATCCATGTGGACTCGCTCGAAAATCACCAGCAGATAGGCATGGATTGAGATTCTTGGTGTAGGAAGAGCGCAGCTTGCAGCAATTGAGGCGAACTTTGAATCCAGTTTCGTACGTCCCAGACTGGAGAGTAGGCCACCAAATATGAAAACTTGACTCGGTTGACCGTAGAGTGCATGCCGCGTAGCATTGATGGCAGAGTCCGAAAACGTCTCTTCGGGCGTCCTCGGGATGTAGCAGCATTTGTTATTGAAGTAGATGAGTGCCATCTCGAACCGTTTTAGTTGATCTCAGATCCGGTAAACGGTCGCTCATTGAATGAGACATTCCTCCAGTTGGACGATTGAATCGCTTAAGGAATGGATTGACCATTGTGTCTGCTTCCATCGACTGCTGGCCGGGTAGGAGGTAGGATCCACTCATCGGAGATGTCCACTACTCGCCACATTGTATATTACCAGGTCCTCCTTGTCAGAGTCGTCACTGAGGAGCTTGCAACCTTGTTTCACCGCATCGCAGTCTTGATTCTCGGTGCCGCGCTTGTGGTTTGATGAGAAATCGAACCGTTGAAGAATGATACCACGGATAATAAACGATTGGACGCCACCTTCGGTAGAAGAAAATTCCGAACGCGCCATAAATCGTCTCCCAGGTCTTGTGATCGTGATGCACTTGAATCGCCTTCCAAGAAGCAGCTGTCTCCGTCGCAAAACGGACCACACGACCTGCTAGCGCCTCTTTCTCGATATTGCTGTACCATTCTTTGCTCTGTTCTGGGTCAGGATGCGGAGACGAACATCACGGCTTGTCACCTAGGGTAGGACTCCGCCAATCGCTTTCTCCGAGGCATCCGGTTTGGTCATAGTAACTGGTTGAGCAGGTCATAGCTCTGGAGAACGGGCGGGACTAGCAACACATGCAGGAGTTGATCAAAGGCTTGCGGATGAGGCTCTGACCAATTGAAGTCTACCTCCTTCTTTACCTTAGTGAGTGTAGAGGCTGTACATTCTTGAGTAAATGGGGATCATTCGGCCAAAGTAGTTGTTGAGACCAAGGGAATGACTCCAACTCAGACCGCGTAGCAGGAGGCTTGAAGGAACGAATCTTCTTGGCTATGTCGGGGTCAGGACTGATACCAGAGGAGCTGACGAGGTGGCCCAGGAACTTGACTTGAGGTATATTGAGAACGGATTTTGATTGGTTGACCGTAACGCCTTTCTCCTCGAGTCTTCGGAAAACGGAATTCAAACGCTTTGCCAGTTGATCGGATGTTGAGGCATGAACTAGTATATCGTCCTGATATACTATGACTCCACAAATTCCTCGTAGAAGCGATTCGATTACACGTTGGAAGATGGCAGCAGAATTTTTCATGCCCTTCGGCAAACGTGTCATCTGGTACAGGCCCTTTGACGTGTTGATCGTGCATAGTTCACGGGAATGCAGGTCCAAGGGAATTTGCCAATACGCTTCTTTCAGATCCAACTTGGCGAACACCTTCGAATCCTTCATACCAGCAAATATCGTCTCTATTGCAGGTAAAGGATAAGCGTCAGAGGTGATGCAGGAGTTCAGGAACGTCTTGAAGTCCGCGCACATTCTCAGGGATCCATTTCGCTTCTTCACCCATACGACAGGAGATGCGCACTTGCTGCTTGAGACTGGCTTGATGATACCCTTCTTTTGCAACCGCTCGAGTTCTTGATTGACTTGTTCAACCATTGGGAGAGGGACTGGTCTGGCCTTGCAAAACCTGAGTTTGGAATCATCCGAAACTTCGATTGATACGGGTTCGACTTTCATTGCAGGAAGCTTGACGTCTTCAGTATTGTTGACTGACAGCACCGGTCGCAAACCAAAATCGTCCAGAACGTCTCGACCAAGAAGACCATATTGCTTCGTTGCCTCCACCACGGTTACGTTCGAAACGATCGAAATACCGTCTCTCGCGATACGGCAATCAATCAAGTCACCGACTGGCTTCATTAGGTGGCCATCGTAGGATGAGAAGAACCTGTTTGAGACAGCGAGTGTCGGACTGCCCATCGTTCTCCACATCTTCTTTGAAATAATAGTTGCTACTGCACCAGTGTCGATCTCCATTAAAAAGTCCTGATCGTTCAACCGCATGACGATCTTTTCCTCCGTGCCGGTATTGTGTGTGGGAACAACATCGACATGCAACAACGACTCGGTTGCATAGTTGACTGAAGCTTGATTGGACTTGGAGAGGCACACTGACTGGAAATGATTGAGTTTGCCACAATTCTTGCACGTTTTCCCCATTGCCGGACATTTTCCACTGGACTTGCAGCCTTGTCTGCCGCACCGCATACATGGTTTTTGTTTGCTTGCATTTGACCGGAACCTTGACTTGCTTGACAATTGCTGTTTGGTTGAATGAATTTCACCAGTGTCTGCCAACGCACCACTTCTTGCCAATTCGATTGCTTCATAAACCGCAAGGTGATCGCGAACTTGTTGTAGGGTAAGTGGATCGATTTGCAATAGCTTCCTCCTCGCCTCGATACTTCGACAACCAAGGACAAGTCGATCTCGCAGCATGGCATCCAACGAAACTCCAAAGTTACAAAATTCGGATAACTTCTTTAAGCGACCATAGAAGCTGGATGCGGATTCAGCTGGCCCTTGATGTGCTGCATAGAAGTTCGATCGCTCAGCAATTTCAAGATGCTGACTCTTCAAGTGTGATTCAAGAGTAGTCTTTATGTGAGCGTAAGTCACTGTGTTGTCTTGAATCGAAACTGGAGCCAGGAGATCAGCTACTAATGATGAGCCTTTGGAACCAATCGTTGCAAGCAGGTAGGTTTTCTGACTGACTGAGTTGCCAGTAGAAGCTTCAAGAAGGCTATGTGCAGCCTCAAGTCTAGTGAACCAATCACTAGGGTTATCAAAATTTAGAGGTTCAAACATAAGCTGCGACGCCATGTTGTGTTAGCTTGTGGACCCACTATTCTGGCTCTAGTATGGCTTAGTAGCATGTACGTATCGCATAGAACGAGACAAGTGGCGTGCCGAACAAGTTGTGTCGGAATAGTTTATTGCGCAGTTTATATATGAGGCAGTACAGCTCATGAGTAAAAATCTACGATCAACGCAACAACTACAGGAAAGATAACACACAATAGCAAAAGTAATTGTCAGCGCATCATAGATATTCAATGCCTAACTGGTCATTGAATCAATAGCTGCTTGGTCATTGACTGTTGGGGTCAGCCAATCAGAGCACGAGCTGACCAGTGATATTGTTTCGGTTCTGAAACAATGCCATACACGACAGTTATTAGTCTACGGGATCAAGTAGACTA
>CAJQUW010004330.1:373983-392614 GCA_907163375.1 Prostheceraeus crozeri | reverse complement strand
TCGTTGGGGGGGGGGGCGGTTTTTTCACCGAAACTTCACCGACCCAACTTTTGACGACAAACACGATGGGATGGGTCTCGGAGCTCAATTCCAACATTTTGAAAAAAAAATTTTTTTTTTTTTTTCATGAAAAAATCCTAAGTGTCGAGACCACCGTAGTGAAAATTTTCGAAAAAATTTTTTGGACGAATTTCAACCTGAAACCTTGATAGAAGTTTGTTTCACATGATTCTGAACAACTTTGGTCTTTTCGACCAATTTGGTCAGTTGAGTCGTTGGGGGGGGGGGGCGGTTTTTTCACCGAAACTTCACCGACCCAACTTTTGACGACAAACACGATGGGATGGGTCTCGGAGCTCAATTCCAACATTTTGAAAATTTTTTTTTTTTCATGAAAAAATCCTAAGTGTCGAGACCACCGTAGTGAAAATTTTCGAAAAAATTTTTTGGACGAATTTCAACCTGAAACCTTGATAGAAGTTTGTTTCACATGATTCTGAACAACTTTGGTCTTTTCGACCAATTTGGTCAGTTGAGTCGTTGGGGGGGGGGGCGGTTTTTTCACCGAAACTTCACCGACCCAACTTTTGACGACAAACACGATGGGATGGGTCTCGGAGCTCAATTCCAACATTTTGAAAAAAAAATTTTTTTTTTTTTTTTTCATGAAAAAATCCTAAGTGTCGAGACCACCGTAGTGAAAATTTTCGAAAAAATTTTTTGGACGAATTTCAACCTGAAACCTTGATAGAAGTTTGTTTCACATGATTCTGAACAACTTTGGTCTTTCGACCAATTTGGTCAGTTGAGTCGTTGGGGGGGGGGGGGCGGTTTTTCACCGAAACTTCACCGACCAACTTTTGACGACAAACACGATGGGATGGGTCTCGGAGCTCAATTCCAACATTTTGAAAATTTTTTTTTTTTCATGAAAAAATCCTAAGTGTCGAGACCACCGTAGTGAAAATTTTCGAAAAAATTTTTTGGACGAATTTCAACCTGAAACCTTGATAGAAGTTTTGTTTAACATGATTCTGAACAACTTTGGTCTTTTCGACCAATTTAGTCAGTTGAGTCGTTGGGGGGGGGGGGGGGCGGTTTTCTCCTCACGGACCCATTCCTCCCAACACATCCTTGGCCATGTCCCTCACACTGCATTTCACATTTTGCACTTGCAGCCGCCTGATGACTCCGCCTTTCACCATTTGCACTTGCGTTCAGCCTGATGACTCAGCATTTCACATTTTGCACTTGCGTCCGCCTGATGACTCAGCATTTCACAATTTGCACTTGAATTTGCAATGTGCTTACTACTGATGTGTTCAGGAGCGTTTGCAATCATGTAAAAAATGGAAACAAGAATCATAAGTCCGTGGTCGCAAGATCAATTTTTGTTATTTTTTTTTCATGTCGTCTACAGGCTTTGTTAAAAGTCCAATTTCTCTTATATTCAAGCAGGTGACATCTCTCAAATGGACCTTAGTCTGTGAAAAATGTGTGTTATACGGCATTTACACCACAAGGAAAAGCAGAATATTACAATCTTTTCCATTGGTTTCTAGTCTTTATATTTCTGCATATGACGAATAAATTATTATGTGTTTAGTCAATACTTTGAGAAATGATGATCTTTTATCATATCGATGAACACCGCTTACTTTGATAGTTATGATAAAATTAAAATTCAAAATAATTAATTATATACAGAAATACAACATGTAATTTTGAGTCAAATATTCTTCTCCGATTCTATATTTCCTGGTAGTCCTGCAGTAAATATACAAAAATATTTATTATTCAGCTGATATCAGACATGTGTCAATTGCCAATGAAATGTAGTTGACTACAATTACAAATTACTTGCTTAGCATTGATTTCAACCACTAATTGCATATCTATCAATGTAAATGATTACAATTGTACTTTAAAGTATCAATTTTTCCGTTTTTGTTTAATTACATTTTAAATACTTTGCAGTTACTTTAGATAATTGCTTATGCTGCACTGTAAGCTTTCATATTATTTAATTTTTCGGGCTTTTCTAAGCTTAAATACAATTGCTCCCCGGAAAAATGGACCACGCTTGTAGCGTTGACATAAAATTACCGCCTTTTACTTCTTTCCCCGAAGTGCTTTCACTGCACATCTACGATTCAAACTGAAGAAACAGTGCTGATATTGCGGGACTTGTGGATTCTGGAAGACTTTAATAAGTTGACGCCTGCATCTCTCCTTATATTGAAATTTATTTGAAAATTTAAGCCATGGTTACTACTGTAGCTGAAATTGTTTGCCTCTCTTTTTTCGAGGGAGGAACTAAGTGATTGCAACTCTCTGATTTGCATTTTCCGATCAGCAAGTTTCATCGTAATAATTTTTTGAATAAAATTGGCAGCAGTTGTACACCCGGCATACATGGTAGCGCCTTATCGATAAAGAGAGCATTGTAATTGAAATTGTGTGATAAATGAATCTTTAACAGTGCTGACTGTCAAGTTGTTGCAATTACTTCTCGATTACATGGCTAAAAATGTAGTTGATTACAAATACCAATTACAGCAATTGCAATTAGATTTATAACACTGGCTGATATCCACATCTTGATAGTCGCTTGATGAATTCTGAATTGTGGTTTTGAGAATGCTGCTTGCTCGATGTCCGATCGACAGCATTGTGACTCAGTACTCGGAACGATGAGTCAGAACAGGCCTGTCGAGCGGGACGCACACTATCTCCACGCGATATGAAATAGTCATAAATCAAGCTGGCTAAGCTTTGTTCGTCATTCGAATTTGAAGCGTGAACGGAAAAGATTGTGTCACTTGCTAATCAAGACAGTACTTACGCATGTTTGAGGCAACTTCAGTGAAGTTTTGACAGGTTGGCCGCTTTTTCACGGTATATATCATGGACACGAATGCCGTGAATTCCAAAATAATTTGAAAGGAAAATGATGGAAACATGTAATTAATGTCAGAGTTTATTGTGCATTTATTTTTAATCAATTGCCATGATGTTATTTTTACCTCAGTGTATTCGTTAGCATGAGGTAGCATTTCACAAGAGGAAGTTGAACATCTTGCTACCTCAGAATGTAAAGTACTTGTACTGTCCTAAACAATGGAGGCGTGTACTTCTCATTGAAATGTCATATCGATAGCCAATTTGTTCCTACAAAGTAATTTCTAAAGATGCGTGGATCAATGTGATTACAACTTTCTAGATGATTATGAATGGATTAGAATAAATGAATACGACTGCAGAGTGCAGAGCCCTAGTGGAGACATTCCTGTATTTGGCAATGAGTGGCCTAGACGCCCTGATAAAGAGGGTTGCTCAAGATTGATTTTGATAGAAGACATGGGTTTTCTAGCCAGTCGGTCCTCTCACGGTCCACGGATCTAACTGGTGTTCCCATTTAAAGAAGATCCATGTCCCTTGTCGACTTAGTTGAGTGATACTGTACGCCTGCAGGCATTATAACATATCAGGCCTTGCAAGGCTCACTGCATGTCTTGCTCAAATGCCAAAAAATCTTTCTCAAGCCTCCTACATACTTGATGCAATTTCTTGTAAGAAACTTCAAGATCTTACGGTACACGGTTACCGTCAATTTTTGCAAGATGAGCAAGATTAAATGGAAATCGTCAAGATACATGCAGTGATTGGGTAGCTGGTAGGCCTATCTATAGATTGAGTTAGATTATTGCTACTTTGGGAGCGACATCACACATCGGGTGTGTGATGCTCGCAAATACAGTATAGCCCACAATGTTGAAAGAATGCATATTCTTGATTTACTAGGTTGCAACGTAGATTAGATCGTCAACGGGCCGAGCCTAAATTCTGAGTAATTTCTGTACCACTTAAACCTGATCATCAATTCTGGAACATAAACTGGCCGTGTAGAACAGCGCTCGATTACCAGTGGCCATGTCTAGCGGAATAATTGAATGTGCGATAAATCTGATAACAAAAATAAAACTAAAACTTGATCAAGGGCAATTATTTTCTTGCTTGTTCTTTAGTACCCCTAAAGGTACCGAAAAGTACTTTTATTGATTAACACCAGCGCAACAGAAATGATCCAATAAGTAAAAAAGCAACAAAAGTCTTAGAACGTAATATTCTTTTTGTCTTTTTGGTATGATGAAAGTAAAATGTGACAGCAAAAAGCGATAAAAAATCATCAGTGTTTTAAAAATGTATTTTTCTCTGTACGAAGTATATTAAAGTTCAAGATCTTTTTAAATCTTCTGAAGAATACTCGAGAGCTCAATATGTATTCCAGATTATTCCTTTCTGTAACTGATGATTTATAGCAGAAAAACTAATTGTAAAATAACCGCTGAATAGAATGGTGATAATGAAAATCTAAGTGTGGTTGAAGTGGATTTTTTGTTGTTGAGCCATAAAGGAGCGAAAAGACAATGTGTAAGAATCACTCATTTGCTCCAATGAAGAATTTCGATTCCTGTGGAAAAATGCCTACTTGCAGGCATTTGTCTCTTTGACATTTTTTGATTAAGAAATATCATCCAGGTACAATATAGCAAAGGATATTCATGAATGCAAATGGTAAACTAATTGATTTCAATAACTGATATTCAACTTTCAAAGTATGAAATATGAAGAACTAGTTAGACGACTGAGCAAATCCTCATTGCATGCATGTGCTACGTTGGTAGAAGCTTCCTTCCTCTAGACCTATGTATTAGGCACATGTGCCGACGAGACAAAATATTGTTAATCAATTGATAACAAAGGAATTTGCCAACGGTTTCATGCTTTAATATCAATTAAATAATTCAGATAGTAGAAAATTGCCTACATGTAGCCGTTTTTTTATTTTTTGACATTCTTAAGGGAGAAATGATTGTCCTGATACAATATAGCAATATTTAAATTATGTAGACAGATTCCATGGAAAAAATATGTATAATGGATCATTTGGCTGTCATTTACAGCATCAAAACATTGAATGAATTTAATGATACAATTAAGTGAGTTTTCATAACAAATATGTTTCATCTAATAGAATCGCATGCCTCTTGACGCATAACTCGCATGCATATTTGCTTCAATTTCTGCGAAACAATATAATTGATTATTGAAATAAACATGAGCTATTATTAGAATGGTAATGTAAATGCAAATGAGCGGGTAGCATCGCTTGAGCTGAATCTCAGTGTAACTACAAGTGCAATAGCATTTACAGAGTTCATTTTAAAATAGTCATGTTTCAACATCGAATCATCAAAATACTAGTATGCTTCATGAATATGTTGTGAATATAGAAAGCACTCGTAAAGAGCAGAAAACTACAACAAAGTCACGATTGCATTATCTCTATAACTTCCCACGAATCTTACTTTTGTAGACTTGTGTGTCGATGCCTGTTATGTAATTCAAATAATCTTTTTGGCCTTGTCATGCTCTGTTGTTCTTTATCAACCGACAGAATTCATCAATCTCAAATTAGCTGTGACCTGATTTTACTTGGTTTTTCAAACTTTTCACTTTGAGTGCATAAATATTGACGCACATGAGAGTTAAATTAGTTAATGTACAAGTTAATGACGAGCATAATATTATGCAAGTTACTATGAAGTTTTATGATAAAATTGAAAGCCCAACTTGCAATGCCTTAGCCACCATTGTCACCACTCATTATAGTAGGAAGGACCTCACACATTGAGGAATAATAGTCTTTTACATGCTACCAATCATCCATGCATCTTACTCACGAACAGATAGCTTTCTGGATTCCAGAGCACTACTTTCGCACCTATCCTATTTAGTGTCTATATCTTACGAGGCAAAACACTTTTGCGCTTGTTTTTAAAACTATTTGATGCTACTGTTGTTTAGGCACATGTGACTATTACTCATTTACTTGTTTCAATAATTGATTATGACTGAATGTTTTCTGCATTAATGCAAGTCTGCAATTAAATTCATCACTATTCTCATCCAATTAAGAACATGCATTTCATGTGATAGGTTGCTCACTGCCCAAATTGATAATAAGCTATTGATGCGACTGTTGAAGTGTGTATGTTGTCTAATTCGCTTAAGTGAAATATCAGCCTCAAAAATCTAAAATCAAGAATTAGTCTACTCAAATGGTGATAATACATGCAGTGCTCGCCAAAAGTCTGAGTACACTTTTGCATGCAGTGATGAAAATTTTCCATGGAAAACTTTGAAAAATTTTGGAAGCCATTCAAAATTTTGATTTTTTGTGATAGGCCCTATAATTTGTGCGTCTATTAAACCACAGTCGATGCAGATGCACACCAATAGAATTGATCTAAAACTCTCGATTTCATCATTACTTCGATTAAAACGATCGTAGCAATGCGAATTCCGTCCGCTGAGTTTTGAGCATTCCTTTGCCGCCAGTGACTTGTGGTAGTGTGTTAGCATTATTAATTATCACACAGACACCGTTCATTAATGGGATACCGTGAATCTTTACAATAGGGATATATTTTGATGCAATGAGAGACATCTGAAGAAAAATAAATCACTTTATTTTGGAGATTGCTTAATAGCTTGTAAGTTAAGCTTTATTATGCAGCGTTAACTATAGTGATGCAAATTGTTGTATTGATGAACATGTGATGTATAATGCCACACAGTCAACGCAGCATTGTACATGAACGACCATATCTTCAAGGAAAATTTTCCATTTGCATCAGTAATTGCATGTATTGCAATAGTCCCGAATTTTTCGAAATGTGTCAACTGAAATGTCAGTAGCCTTTGTAGAAGCTTTAAAACCTTGCCGCGTATCTTGAAGGAACGAGACTTCCCGGCCCTGTGCATATGAACACACACGTGACACATTCCAATACGATGGCGTTCCATACCGCAGGGCAGCACTTGTATAGCGAAAAGGTTGGAAATTAATGAAATTTCTGAATTCTGCTAGTGACCAGTCATGAACTGGCCTTAACCTAACAGAGAGGATCTATCAGCGGGTGACATTCAGAAAGAAGGTCGCTAAGTTGACGTGAATTTCTCGTCAGGATGTGCGCGAGAAAATAAATAGTGTTTGAACTGCAGAAAATTCTCCTGTAGACCTATGACCAGATAACAAAATACACAAATACTATCAAAGTATACAAAATGATAGTACAAAGAGTTGTTGCAGACGCTATGTTTCACAAGCTAGCAGTCACTTTGCTGCCACTAAGATAATGCCCTGATAATATGAAGAGTGTTTCTTCAACTGCAGTTAGACTTTTGGCGACTACTGTATTTTGCAATTACCTGATTGCAGTCATCAGATATTTGCTAATAATTGATTGCTTAGCTTCACTTAATTGATTTTTTTATAATCCCCTTTTTATGAAACCATAGCATTGCTCTGGATATTGTCGTGACTAAATATTGGCACCATATTTAATTACAGATTAATGTATGTGCAAGTGTGTACAAGCAACTTCCATTTGATTGACATGTTGACAAAATTTTCATTGATAACCGTGGAAGTCTACTATTCAAGTTAACATCCACTGAGTGTCATTGTTATTGCTATCTGATATCTCAATATTGATATATGACCGGATGTATACGAGGCTAAGCGGTGAAGCAAATATTAGCCACTTCGTCGCAAATGTCTTTTGCATAAAAAGGACATTGTGTCCTATTATTTTGATACGAAATAGTCCAAGTTAAATGACAGTAACGCCGCAATTCCTCTCTCAACAAAACACCACCTCAGTTTTGTTGCCATCGACTAAGCTGCAAGTATCATGTGCCATGCGTGATAAATAACAAGATCAAATGAAATTCAATTATTCATGAACAAACTTGAGCAGTTAACAACATCGCAAAATCGCTGTGTTTACCGGCAGACTTCCTTCAACGCAATTAAAATATCTTGGCGGACAGACAGAGGGAAGTGTATATAGATGTTAGCAAAAAATGTGCGGAGAAGTTCGGCAGCTTCCTGATACTTTCCTCTTGTATTCACATGTATTTGATGACTTTCCTTCGTTTCTGCCCACGGATTGTTGGAGTATATTCATAAATTAGCACATGATGTCTGCCACTTAAATCTCCACAACCGCATTTTGACTGACACCTGAAATTCTTATCGCAAATAACATATCAAAAACTTATGAATGCAAATAGAATGTTTTGCCAATCATAGACGTCCAACCTTGAACTTAAAAGATATCTCAAGTGTGAAACCAAACTTCCCTGCCAATAAGCAAAATGAACTTTTCTGTTGAACTAAATAGGACGGGAGCTATTGACGATTTCTTCCTACATTCTCTCACAAAGGGCTTAATATCATGGATTTGTAGATCTTGAAGCGCTGATGGTAATCTAATGGTAAAATTCAAGAAATATCTATGGATTGTGAAACACTTGGCAATTTTCATACATCTTCTTTTGCAGAAAAGAAACTATTTATCAGAATGCCATGAAATTTGAAACATGATTGAGTTCAGAACATCAACTTCGATAATAACAGTTGAAATGAGTCACATGATTCAGTATTTGATGTCTGAGGGCCTCTACAAAACAAGTAAATTTCATGCTTTGACTTAATGTTTTTATCGAAGTTGATGTTCTGAACTCAATCATGTTTCAGATTTCATAGGATTCTGATAAATAGTTTCTTTTCTGCAAAAGAAAGTGTACGAAAATTGTCAAGTGTTTCACAATCCATAGATATTTCTTGAATTTTACCATTGGATTCCAATGGGAATCCTTTAACCTTCCCTATAATCGAAATCGGCTGGCTATGACACTCAAGAATTTGAATTTTGTATTCAGCACTTCAAGATCTACAAATCCATGCTATTAAGCTCTTTGTGCGCGAATTTAGGAAGAAAGTGTCACTACTAACTCCCGGACTAAGATGGGTCTGTCAGAATATATTTGAGTTCTTCTTGTTTCGACGTAATGTAGGAATTATTTTAGGTCGAATAAAAAAAAGAAAAACAGCAATTACTTGAAGATCACCATTCGTGTCCAACATCATGTTGACATAAATGCTGATGCTGAGACGTTCTGGTCGCTACTGATCGGGAGTGGCGCTACAACTTATCCTTATTGAAAATACAACCACAATAGCGCTAAAATCTGATAAGAATGGAAGTTCCGATTCCTTCAACATTCTTGGGGTAGGTTTTGACAGAGGCACGAAATGGAAGTCTCATGATAGCTAGAAAGCCAGTTACCGCAAAGTCACATAATAGGATCAGGTTTTTCTGTCGTTTGAAAATAACATACCGACATTAGGTTTTACTGCCATAGAGTTAGAAATTGTGTTCTTGCTACACTTTGATCTATTTGCTGCTATAGTTTATGCCTACAAGTGAAAAGAAAACTTGTTCATCAGTCGTTTACATTCAGGCTGAGACCTACTTGACGTCAAAAATTGTGCGTGGTGTGGTTCAGAAACTGGTCTAATAATTAAGCACATTAAAGGGGCCTGTAACAATGTACTGCTATTTTAACCCGCAAGTAGTTTAGATCTGCTATACAATTACTCTTTCATTCATTACGTTTGCTTATCCCGAGGTCAGAGAAAGTATGGAGATTGGAAACCCTATTTGCTTCTTTCATGACTTTTCTGTATCCGTTCTTCCGATGAGAATTTTAGATTTTATTGCTGCAATGCCTAATACTGTAGAGTTGGCGACGCAATGACTAATCTAGCATGGTATACCAACTAACAAAGCAAATGGAGCACACAATGTTATAATCAAAAAGCACTCGTGTCATGTCTTTTATGAATACTCGCCAGACCTGACTGACTGAGCAAGAATATTTTATGTTAACGAGTAGATAAAGGATTTTTGTAAGGTGTAAAATGATTGACAATTTCAATGAGAAAGTGACAGGTGAGTTTAGTCAATATACAATGAAGGAGATAAGATGGCATGCACTTTTGAACTCTAGTTTTTGATAAAGTTCACTCGAGGTCCAGAAGCCATTTTAGCAAAACAGCTAATAGTACAAGAACTTTGCGTTGAAGGGGAAGAATCATGACGCAGTATCTATTGTATGCTTAGATTTGGTGGCATAAGACCCATTAAATGGCGGAAATACATGATCTATGAATAACCTAGGATGAAATTAATCGATGGTTTGAACTTAAATCCACTTCTACTTAAATTTTCTCCAAGGAGGGATTACAAAATGTTGTAACTATTCTTTTGAGCGCGATTGCAGATTTTCATTAATCGATTATTTGATTATGGATTTCATATTTTCATGATTATTTAATCGAAATTATAGGGCTAATAGCTAGTTGATAATGGAAATGCACATTATTGCTTCAATTCACTTCTTGTTCTTATTAGCAGTCATTTCTTCGCCACAATGAAACATCCCAAATTCTATGTATAGTGATATTTTGCTGATCTTTATAGCACCTCCAATTGGATGTCGTCACGTTGTTGTAAATTATTTGAAATGCAAAATGCATGTACAAGAAAATACAAACGAGAATAAACAAAATCGGTTGAAAGTTGATGCGGTTCAAACGATGCTCCAGTCTTAATAGATAATAGAAAAACATGCATATTGCTATGTTTTAAAACGTTGGGAAGTAGTCTATGAAGACGTAGCAGTTAAGGTGTTTGCAAATGCTTGTTATCCGTTTTAACAAACTTGACATATCCAAGAGAACGATATTTCATCATTTTCTTTGTGATCTATTTACTATGTTAATAGCTTTCATCTCTACTACAGTGCATTTTCAATCCATCTCATCACCTTTTGTCCAGTATTATGCACGTGATGGACGCAGCATTGTTGAGATCTGTTTCAAGATTTGGAAAGAAATAAAGGCAGTTCATTGTTATAACTAGTCGCGCACATGAAAAAGATATCAAGCACTATTTGTACTATTTGTCAAGCATTCATCTATATCTCTCATTTTTCATTTATTTGAAACTGTGAGGTTTTACCTGAAATACTGTCGTCTCGTGTGGTATTTTCAAACAGTAATCTCCACATGCCATTTTTTTGCACATCAGATGGCACAAAGAAGGTGAATAACATTTTGTTAATGCATTCGAGTAGTGTAAAAGATTAAACATTTGAAAACAGCTGATGAACAAAGTTTATCTATCAAAGAATTGCGACAAGGAAACTGAATACAGCACAAAGCAGGAAGAGGAACCGCATAGGAATTTATGATAAGCCGACTACAAAGGATGTCTTATTCACAATGAGATCAGTCGGCACCTCCGAGGCCCACATTTCCTTTGAGCGTAGGATGATGGAACGATAATGACTTAGAGCGAGTCTTGAAATGAAAACTCCTGCAACAGAGACACACTGACTGTTTTTATCATCATTCTTTTCTTCACTTTGTCGTTTTATACTTCGAAGATTTCCTTTTGTAATTTCGTCCTTTGTTTTGTGAATCATGAGTATCCGTTTATAAGAAGCACACCGGAAGCATTTTCACTCTAATTATAGATTTGTAAAATTATCATAGTGTGGAGGTTAAGAAGAGTAAATCCGGGTGTTATTTCTAATTCCAGGATTTCGAGTTACCGGAAAATGTAAACTGTTATACCGGGTTATACACGATCATGCCTTCCAGGAAAATGCTGAGTTAGGAAATTTTGCACACATCTGAGACAACGATCCAATGGGAAATTGGGGATGCGATCCTGACCTAATAAGTTAGAAGGTCAGCTCCGCATTTTTTCTTTAAATATTACTTTTCTTAGCTTCAAGTTTAAAAGAAAACAATGTTGCACTAGTTGTGTGTTTGTTCAAAAGGGACACATTGTAGATGCATCCTTACGCAGACTGTCAAGTCAATCGATCATTAAATAGAAAGATGTCCTCAAGCTTGAGAAATTTGAGTACTAAATTCACTGGCAACTATAGAGGCAACCATTCTTTCTGTAGACTCAACCAGGCTTAGAATGATTTAAATCATGGACTTTTAGCTACGTTGGACCTTGGATTTTGGGTCAACCTTGGGTAAGTGATGCAAAACTTGGGTCTTCTGTTAATGCTGCATATATACAAATTAAGATATAAAAATTGATATTTTGATTGGAATCTTAGGAAAGCTACATGATGGGAGCATGAAGTTCCGATTTTTTAATCAAAATTCCACTCAATTCACAGAATATTTCGTTATTAGCTATCTAATTATGGGCTTGACAGTGCCACGCATTAAAAGTGCGTACATGTTATATTTACTGTAAAGATATGTATTTTGCTGCATTGTTGCACATTGAATTTTATAAATTTTATATCTTCGCACACCTAGAATGTCTACGACAGCCGATATTTATCTATAAACCAATTCATTCCAATATAGTGTTCCACAATGTTAAATCATGAGAATCGTGTAGAGAAAAATCCCTTATAAACATGTCAAAAATCTATGAAAATTTATGTAGTAGAACACCATGAACTTTCCAGTTGAAGTCACGAGGCTTTTCGAAATATAATGACTAGCATTGGGCGTCAGCAAACACGATTACTCCAATGAAATTGCAGATACAGATTGCAGCAACCAAACAAAGTGATGCGTTGCAGCTTTGTCTCACTTACTGCTTTCAACGTACACAAGGCTCTCACCAATAGCAGCTATTTTATCTTAATTATTGTCCCTTCCAAGCGGCTAGATTTCTCAGTCATTCCTTGAGCTCTACGCACGCTCGCCGTGTGGATGAACTTTCTTAGATACCCTTCTGTATGGTGCAATTGATAAAGATTTGTATAAGTTAGGACACAAATTTTCATGTTTTTCATCAATAAGCGAAGTCTTCTTGCAAGTGCTCTCTTGTGAATATACATAGAAGTTCAAGCATCTATAATGTCAAAACACGTATACGCACGCTCACTTGTATTCTAATACACATTAAAAGGTACCAGTAGATGTAAATTGATGCTGATTTGCCTTTGGTAAAGGATAAATCTATGTACATTTCTATCAGTGTGATGAAGCTTTAACGTCACTACTCCTCCCATACTGGAGACTTGGACGGTGCTGACATAGTCAGACTTTTCTGGAGCGTTGTGGGACTTTTAGTCCGGATGCTCTTCCTGTCGACTTCCAATCACACCTACGGGGCTCGACCGCTGAACCAAAGGATCGCTAGGCCAAGCACTTAACCACTGTGCCACGAAGACCACCTCATTTCTATCGCATTTCTATCGCTATATCATCCATCATTTAAATACTCTCATGAAAACGCACAGCATTTCAAGTCTCTAGATGAAAATTAAGATAACATGTTATAAACCAGTTTGTCTGTTCCAGCTTACGCTTGCAGAAAAAATTGACTTAAAAACAATCATTCTATATTATTGCATGCGTTTCCATATTGAGGTAATTATAAAATGGATATTATTGTGATGGAAGTACACGAAAATTCATCCCTTACCATAATCATTCATATCTATAGCAGGGCTGGAGGCGGTCCCGGGACTGCTCCGGGAAAATCCAGTAAGCAACCGGGCCGAAATTACCTAGTGCCTGGGCCTATATTTATTATGTCTGAAATTAGAAATATCCTCTTCATTGAATTATCATTTAAATGCTCTGAATCATTTTCATATGTTGGCTTATCAACATGTTTCTTAAGCAATAATGGGAATTATATAGCGGCATACGACGGAATAGTCATAAATTTGCGTTCTCAACCAAAAACAGCAATGGATAAATGATTAGTAAGTGACATTTCTCTGGAATTTTTTTAATAGAAAGAGTCGATTTAATATTTAGTTCAACTTTTGACTTGATGACTTCAGTTTTTCAAATAGGCGTTATGTCTTCAGTGCAATTCGTTTTCTACACTTTGATAAACCTAAACATGACTTATAACAATGGCAGCTGTCTCCACATCAAATAAGATTAAATTTATTTGTGATAGATAAACGCGTTATATATGTACAACAATTCAGAAAAATGACACTTCACTGTGTTAGATGTCCAAAAATTCATCTTGCTGCTCGACAGTTATCAATTTACCTACAGATGTCACATAGGCCCTACATCATTCGATCATGTTATCAAAAATTAGATTTCTAGAATGATTCTTAAAAAAGCGATTACACTCAACTGACATAATTGATGCTTTTATTTAGGTTGATAAAGTGCGGAAAACGATAAAATTTCTCATCCGGGCCCAGATATAAAATTCATAAGGTCCAGGCCGGGCCCACGCCTAACATTTTTGAGTCTGTGCATATTCACAAGAGAGTAGCCTACTTGCAAAAGACTTATCTAATTGATGAAAACAAAATGAAATTTATGTCCTACAAGGGTTTTTGAACTAGTGACTAATAAATCTATCCGCTTGGAAGGGACAATAATTAAGATAAAATAGCTGATATTGGTGAAAGCAATGTGAAAGATAAATGAAGTAAGACAAAGCTGCAACGCATCACTTTGCTTGGTTGCTGCAATCTGTATCTGCAATTTCATTGGAGTAATCATGTTTACTGACGCCCAATGCTAGTCATTATACTTCGAAAAGACTAGTGACTTCAACTGGAAAGTTCATGGTGTTCTACTACATAGATTTTCCTAGATTTTTGATATGCTAATGAGGGATTTTTTCTCTACACGATGAACCCACTCTTGAAACTATTGCTATTTGGTGGCGGGTTGAAGTGTAATTTGCCGTAGATTGCCTAGATTAAGTCTCCGCACACGATAAATGAAAGTTATGAATAATCACAATAAGGCATTTTAGCTGTCGACTTTAACTTACATGTATAACAATGCACCACTTGACCCTACTCGGGACTTTTCCGGGATGGGAGCTCCTTCGGTCCCTTGTCGTATTTCTATCGCGCTGATCCTCTTAAAACATCATTTTCAAACTTTCCCCCATAATTCCTGGATTTTTCGAGGAAGGTCACCTATATAACCAATTCTTGCATGCGCCATGCAAATGCTTGATGAGATGATTTTTAATGAAGAGCATCAATTTTCAATGTGCCAGCACAACATTTTATTAGTATAAGTCCATCAGTCATATCGTGATCATCAGTTTCTACCATAGACATCGAATAGAGCATCGGAAATACTCATGTTATGAAAATACTAGCAATAGCACATTTAAGTAATCATTTTTGTGATAATTTTCCTAACCATTTGAAATCTCTGGGCAGGCCCAAGTCGGTCCTCTCTTTGTAATAACATTTGAAGTCTGTTTAGAACCGCACTACACCTACACCATTTGACAGATAAATCGACAATTTTTTGAATGAACGGCAGAACACTCATGGACATTCTCGACATTTTGAAGCCGATAGGCGAGCCTTGTTTCATTTACCCATAAACGCCCAATGTTCTTTTGAACAAGCATTCCCATCCGATGTTTTTGGATCACCGTTGCGAATATCATTTTTGCAATTTGCGTTTGAAATCAGTTTCTACTTGCCGTTTTGAAATTCATGCTGCATATAGTCAAGAAAGTATTTCTATATATTCAATAATATGGTAATCTGTCTGAACTGTCATTTTGTCTTCATGGCAGCTTGATGAATCATTGTTGTCCATTTCCTCAATCGTCGTCTCAGTGGCAACATGAACAGTCCATACTTCGCGGTTTGCTGCATTGCATCGTTGCAGTATGCATTTCTCCACCTTGACGCGAGCTTAGCCCTTTTCCTTTCCAATCGTGGGAAGGTGACTGCTCCGCCCTACAGAATATTAAGCAATCCATAAATTAATCAACCTTTGTCACATGCAAGATTTCCAATGATGAAAAGATAAAGACATGAGAAGATTCTATCTTACATTCTAGTGAGAAACTTATCGAGATTAAATAATTGAAAGATAATAACTTCACGCTTAGAACAACTATTTCGACGATCTATTGGCATTGTGAATGGGACACCAGGCGCCAAATACTTTTTCATAACCGCGACAATTCCGCCACTTTCCCATTAGTGCTCTCACATTACGACCGATGAATTGCCAATCATAATGAAATGTTCTCTCAACTCCACTCTTGAGCAAATTATATGTTTGCCCTTTCCAGTCAGATTTTAGTACACTAAGCTCTATTTCATTACCGAGATAAATGCCATTGAGTATACGTGCGGGTAGAATAAGTCAAGGGAAATAGCGAAACTAGAATGTCAAATCAACTTGATAACACGAAATTCCTGAAATGACTTGGGCCAACTTTGGTGAAGGCATCAGATGCAGCCGAGCAGTAATCCACTTTTGGCATCGGTCAGTAACTGTTGTGCTATTCGGTCACAGACTTGTAGGCCCAGCCGGAGCAGAAAACTAATTTTCAGTTGTTTGTTGAGATGCGAAAGTCATTATATTCTGGTTCATCTCATGGGCAAGAAAGTCCCTCTGCTTTTTCCGAAGTTCGTCTAGCATCACAATGATGCGACATATGATAATGAGTAAAGCCAATGAGCACAAATGAGCGCGTCAACTGCTGGCAAAAAGTTACAAAAGAGCATTCAGCGAAATTGCTGTTGCTTCTCAGTTTGAACAGCAATGTAGCAAACTTTTCCCGCAGAAAGCGACTTGACAATTCTACAAAAGCACAAGCGAGCCATAGGTCTGTAACAAGGCCGAATGCGCGCAGGAAATCACAAGCCTAATCCCTAAGCCATCTTTCGAATTTTATTATCACGATCTATAGTCCGGCAGCTAGAGCGAGATTCTTCAGGGAATGAGGACGATAATGAGACTTTCACAGAATGATGTACACCCTATGTCTACTACGAATCGGCACGTCTGCCGTGTTATAGTGAGTTCCTCTTCCTGTCAGACAGGATCAAAGAAAAGTGCATGTAAATCCAATGTGACGCAGATTGCAGATTTTAGTTAAAATGAAATTTTCTATGTTTTCTCTGACTAAACGAAAAGTACTAAGTCCATAGTCATAATTTTTGGCATGGAATGTCTTCAGATCATTTCCTTTCATCTTCATGCACCCCTGTCTATAAAGCTAAACACATTTCGATTTAGCGAGCCTCTTAATGTCGGCAAACACAAACATTTTGAGCAAATTTATCCACATTCAACCACATTCTCATATACATTGCCGATCAGAAGCATAATAATAGCACATGCACATCATAGAAAATGACCTGAAGACATTCCATGCCAAAAATTATGACTGTGTCCTCAGTACTGTTCGCTTAATCAGAGAAAACATAGAAAATTTCATTTTAGCCAAAAACTGCACTCTGCGTCACATTGGATTTATATGCACTTTTCTTTGATCCTGTTTGACAAGAAGAGGAACTCACTATAACTCGGCAGACGTGCGAACTCGTAGTAGGCATAGGGTGTACATCATTCTGTGAAAGTCTCACTTTCGGCCTCATTCCCTGCAGAATCTCGTTCTGGCTGTCGGACTACTATGCGAACCACACAAATCCGACACTCTATCATTATGAAGGAGTAGAACTGACATGTACATGGCAACATTGCTACGTTGTGGACATGCGTTGTCATGTCAACGGCACCTAGACGATGGCGGCTTCCTGTGGCTGACGATGTGGATTCCTTGTCAATGCACTGTACTGCACATGCAGGTTTCTATTATTTCTGTGTTAATATGAAATCCTTTTGATGAAGAAGTGATTGCATGTTTCATAAATCTTTGGAAATCTACCAGTTGGCACCTATTGAAGTTTGCCAGTCTGGTTTAGAAGATCTAAGATATACTTCAAGCAGCTAAAAATCTCTTTTCTCGGGATGGGTATAAAACCCGATCACGACCGAACAAGCCGATCATACCGATCAGAAAAAATCAGACGCTTTTGCAGTAAAAATGGCTTCAGAGCAATAATTGCCGCCTACCATTGCCTGTAGTACAGTAATAAACCAGTAAAAATCACAGAAAACCATCAAAAACGTCAAAATTTAACTATATCAACTCAATAGGAACAAACCGAAAAATGTGATATTTTCTTCCGTTGCATGTAGAATATTGTTTCCCTATGTTTACATTGCAATAAATAACACCAGGAAATGCAAGAAAATTTGCGGAAAACACTTTCTAATAGTAATAATAGCCATTTTTTTCATTTTCTTTTGATGCTCTCGACCTAATTTCATACATTTAAACTAAATTTTCTCAATGAATCCTTTTGATCGGCGGACATTTATTCTCTCCAGCTGGTTGTTCACATCGAGTACTACCCAGAAATGCAAAGAAAGCCCTGCCGATCAAATCGGAACACCAACCGAACAAGTCGTTTTTGTGGGAAGACAAGGAGAAATTTCAGGAGTTTCTCCTACACTAGGCCTACTCCAATGTCAATTTCCTCAATGAATCCTTTTGATCGGCGGACATTTCTTCTCTCTAGCTGGATGTTCACATCGAGCAATTCCCAGAAATGCAAAGAAACCCCTGCCGATTAAATCGGAACACCAACCGAACAAGTCGTTTTTGTGAGAGGGCAAGGTGAAATTTCAGGAGCTTCTCCTACACTAGGACTACTCCAATGTCAATTTCCTCAATGAATCCTTTTGATCGGCGGACATTTCTTCTCTCTAGCTGGATGTTCACATCAAATACTACCCAGAAAGGCAAAGAAACCCCTGCCGATTAAATCGGAACACCAACCGAACAAGTCGTTTTTGTGAGAGGACTTGGTGAATTTCAGGAGTTTCTCCTACACTAGGCCTACTCCA